>SZWC01001665.1:4027-102089 GCA_023375785.1 Penium margaritaceum
ATGGCAGAGATGAGTGGGAGTGCAGCAGTTCCAGTTCCTGTGCGCGTCGACAACCAGAGCGCAATCGCACTCGCCAAGAATCCTGAGCACCATGCACGCACCAAGCACATTGACATCGCATATCATTTCATCAGGCACATGGTGCAGGAGGGTGCTATCAAGCTGGAGTTTACTCCAACCAGCAAGCAGGTCGCTGATTTCTGCACCAAGCCAGTGACCCGTGAGAAGCAGCAGTTTTGCATGAAGGCATGTGGACTCAGCCCACTCTGACTGCGGCAAAGTGGGAGATTGTTGGGAAAGGAGCCACCTGGCTTAGTTTCAGGTCCACAGGAGCAAGTTCCAGGAAAATACCAGATGCCTGCTCCGATCGCCGATCCGACTTCACTATTGGAAAGATCAGGTGGCAAAATATCTACAGTCCTAGTTTGAGGCCGATCCAACGGTCGGATTGGGAGATATGAATTTTCAAAGTTTCGGGGGTCATGGACCGTCGATGTCTGGGTGGGCATGGGTGATGGCTCCATGCCTTAGCCTGAGAAAAGAAAAAGGCAAGAGGTCCAGGGTCAAGACCTGATGGGAGAAATATCCAAAAAGGTCCTTGGTCTTAGGATTGCCTTGTCAGAGTGTGCTGACTAGGATAAAGGTACCTCTCCTTACTTTTTGGGTGAGGTGAGATCCTTGTGTACTAGCCATGGACACATGGCAATTCTCCATGGGTTTGTGGGTTATGTGACCACTAGGAGTGTGCCATGAGAGCATTCTCTAGCTCTCTAGGTCGTGTGTGAGTGGTCAGCCTGATTGCTAGGCTGATTTCCTCCCTTGTGTGAGATTATGGACTCTAGTGTGTGAGCCTTAGCCTCCATGGCTAAGTGGTGTGGCTTGTGAGAGGGCTGACTTGCCCAAGCTCTAGCTCTATATGTACTCCACCATTTTGAGTGATTGAACAACCATTCTTCAGCACAAGTGATGCCCTTCCAATCACACATGCTCGCTGCTCCAAGGCTCCCTCTCTCCTCAAGTTCCAACANCTAGCCATGGACACATGGCAATTCTCCATGGGTTTGTGGGTTATGTGACCACTAGGAGTGTGCCATGAGAGCATTCTCTAGCTCTCTAGGTCGTGTGTGAGTGGTCAGCCTGATTGCTAGGCTGATTTCCTCCCTTGTGTGAGATTATGGACTCTAGTGTGTGAGCCTTAGCCTCCATGGCTAAGTGGTGTGGCTTGTGAGAGGGCTGACTTGCCCAAGCTCTAGCTATATATGTACTCCACCATTTTGAGTGATTGAACAACCATTCTTCAGCACAAGTGATGCCCTTCCAATCACACATGCTCGCTGCTCCAAGGCTCCCTCTCTCCTCAAGTTCCAACAGTATTACCTCTACGAGAGGGATATAGGCCATGTCATCTCCATGGATGTCGTCTTCACTGAGAGCAACGTCATAGGCACCAATATTGTCTATGAGGAGGCAGTAGAAGCAACAGCTCATGAAGTAGTGGGAGGAGATCTTCTTCCTAACTCAATCTCTCCTGATCCTTCCTCCACTGTGATAGTGGGAGAACCAGTCTACTCTCCCATGCCTGATCCCACAGATACAGTAACCTCATCAGCAGAAGTAGAGGAAGATGATGCACCACCATCAACAGGAGAAGTTGTGCAGGCAGCACCGCGTCAGTCGCCTGCTAACGCTCCAGCACGAGATAGGAGGTACCCTCTCAGGTTGCGCTACAAGTCTGGTGAGCGAGGGTATTTCTAGATGCTTCACAAACCAGACTAGATGAACGTTGCAGTTGCACCAGACTCTGATGCAGGAGACTGGGCACAAGATATGCAGCGGGAGATATAATCGCAGCTCGACAATGGCATGTGGGAGCTAACAGAGCGTCCACCTAGACGCAAAGGAATAAAGTGTAAGTGGGTGTTCAAGAAGAAGCAGAAGTAGATGGCAACCTTGAAAAGTACAGGGCCAGGCTGGTCACCAAGGAACAGTCGCAGTAGGAAGGCATGGACTACACCAAAACCTTCGCTCCTATTGTAAATTTTGCCTCTGTGCGTACGCTCCTTTCCTATGCAGCAGCAGAGGACTTTGAGGTCCACCACATGGACGTCAAGATGGCGTTCCTTAACAGTGACCTTCAGGAGGAGATTTACATGGAGCAGCCGGAGGGTTTCGTCATGGATGGCCAAGTGCACCTGGTTTGTAAGCTGCAAAAGTCGCTATATAGCTAGAAGCAAGCGTCGCGTACTTGGAACCAGAAGTTGGATGCGACGCTCCAGTGCATGAGGTTCGAACGCAATGAGAATGACTATAGCGTCTATCGCTGGCAGCATGGTGATGAGGTGCTCATCATCATCGTCTATGTGGATGACATGTTCCTCTTTTCCAATAACATGTCTGTACTATAGGAGTTCAAGGAGGCCATGCAGGAGCGCTTCTACATATCTGATCTCGGGGCGGCATCATACATCCTCGGTATCCAGATGAAGCGTGATCGCAAATCACGCTCTCTCTCACTCCAGTAGAGCCACTATTTTAAGGATGTCTTGTAGCGGTTCGGCATGGCAGAGGCAAAACCCATCGGCACGCCGCTGGATACGCGGTAGTACCTCGTGAGCTTGAATGGAGAAGCAAATGCAGCTGAGCGGCAGAAGTACCAGAGCGCCGTTGGCAGCCTCATGTATCTGATGGTTGCAACCAGGCCGGACCTCGCACAGGCTGTTAGCGCTGTGAGCCAGCACATGACAAACCCCGGACCTGAGTACCAGAAGGCAGTAAAGCCGATCTTCTGCTACCTTGCTGGAACCATCAACATCGGCATCACCTACAACGGCAATGCAATAGCATCATGGGTTCCCAGACGCAAATTGGGCTTCAAATCCTGAGGACCGCAAGTCCATTTCTGACCATGTGTTCCTCATGAATGGTCGGGCCATCAGCTGGTTCAGCAAGCGGCAGGTGGTCGTGGCCACCTCAAGCACGGAAGCTGAGTACGTCTCTCTCAGCTTTGGAGCTAAGGAAGCAGTTTGGCTTCAGCGTCTCATGGTAGAGATGAGTGGGAGTGCAACAGTTCCAGTTCCTCTACGCTTCGACAACCATAGCACAATCACACTCACCAAGAATCCTGAACACCATGCACGTACCAAGCACATTGACATCGCATATCATTTAATCACGCACATGGTGCAAGAGGGTGCTATCAAGCTGGAGTTTACTCCAACCAGCAAGCAGGTCGCTGATTTTTGTACCAAGCCAGTGACTCGTGAGATGCAACACTTTTGCATGAAGACATGTGGACTTAGCCCACTCTGACTGCGGCAAAGTGGGAAAGGAGCCATCCGGCTGAGTTTCAGGTCCACAAAGGCAAGTTCCAGGAAACTACCAGATACCTACTCCGATTGTCCATCACACTGCACCATTGGAAAGATCAGGTGGCACAATGTCTACGGTCCAAGTTTGAGGCTGATCCAATGGTCGAATTACGAGATATGAATTTTCGTAGTTTCCGGCGTCATGGACCGCCGATATCTGGGTGATCATGGGCGATGGCTCCATCCCGTCGCCTGAGAAAAGAAGAGCGCAAGAGATCCAGGGTCAAGACCTGATGGGAGAAATATCCAAAAAGGTCCTAGATTCTTGGATTTCCTTGTCAGAGTGTGCTGACTAGGAAAAGGTACCTCTCCTTTTTAGGAGACGTGAGATCCTTGTGTGCTAGCCATGGACACATGGCAATTCTCCATGGGATTGTGGGTTATGTGACCACTAGGAGTGTGCCATGAGAGCATTTTCTAGCTCTTTAGGTCGTGTGTGAGTGGTCAGCCTGATTACTAGGTTGATATCTTTCCTTGTGTGAGATTATGGACTCTATTGTGTGAGCCTTAGCCTCCATGGCTAACTGTTGTGGCTTGTGAGAGGGCTGACTTGCCCAAGCTCTAGCTCTATATGTACTCCATCATTTTGACTGATTCAACAACCATTCTTCAGCACAAGTGATGCTCTTCTAGTCTCACATGCTCGCTACTCCAAGGCTCCCTCTCTCCTGTAGATCCAACTTGAGGACTCAGACTCAGAGTTAGAGTCCGTCGTTGTGTCAGCCTGCATCTCCACTGTCCTTGCAGCACCATCGTTCACTAGTACCATCTACCAGTTTTCTGGTGCATGATCACCTAACTAAAGCAACACAATCCACTTCCCTGATTTGGGAGCATGGACAAGGTCCAGCGACTCTCCCTTACCGAGTGTCTTTTCATCAAACTCGACTTCTCGGTTCTTGACGAGTTTTCCAGCCGCTTAGTCCCATAGCCTATACGCCTTGTGTGCGGTGTCCTATTCGACCATTACACACTTACAAGCACGTGCATCCTGCTTGGACCTTTGTCCAGGCAGTACAGCTAAAGACCGTGAAGTGTGAGGAATCTGGCTTCTTCCTTGACCAAGCCTCTTGTAGCGTCCTGAGCTGCTCTTCTAGCTGCTTCTTACCAGCTTTCCAAGGGCAGCTGCCGGAATGAGGTTCACAAGGAAGCAAGCACTTCTTGCAACTTCAACGCAGAAGCAAGGTGGGAGTTTGGCGTCGAAGAGCGTGCTTCGTATCATGCAGAAGATAGTCTGGTTCATCCGCTCGGCAATGCCATTGCTGTGGGGGGTCTAAAGCATGGTCGTCTGGTGGTTGATGCCTTGTTGGCTCAACCAGCCTTTGCACGCCTCGTACTCACCAACATTGTCCGTGCACATTGCCTTGACCTTCTTGCTTGTCTGCCGCTCTACCATCGCGACAAACTCTTGTAGCTTCTCCTTTACCTCTCCCTTTGTCTTGAGGAAGTAGATCCACATCTTGCGCCTGTAGTAAGCGATGAAGGTCAAGAAATACTTGTTGCCGCCGTTCGAAGGGGTGCGGAATGGTCCAGACACAACAGAGTGAATCAGGTCCAGGATTGCTACCACATGTTATCCATTACGCTGAAAGGGCTTTCCCTTTGCCTTGCCTTGGAGGCATGGCTCACACAACTTTTTGCACTTTCCCTCGTCCATGGCCTTGGATCCCTCCATCCCATGAACCACTTCGTGCTGCTGCATAGGTTGTAGTGTGCTGTCGGCCACATGGCCAAACCACCCGTGGCACAGCTCAGTATCTGTGTTGTTGGAATTGGCCACTATGGTGACGGCTTGTGATGCAGCATCAGGCTTTGAAAACTTGGGCTCGTCAACGGCCGGATATCCCTCATTTGTGCTTTCAAGGGATTTGGTGTGCACCAAATAGAGCCCATCAACTCTTTGGACCTGTGCGACAAGACTCTCCTTGGGATAGGAGATCTTGATGTCCTTGTTCTTTACAATCACGGCCTCCTCCTCTCTGAAGACGACTGTCATATTGTGGTCCATGATTTTTGACACTCACAAGAGGTTTGCCGCAAAAGACTGTGCATAGATGACGTTCTCCAGTTTCAAGTCTTTTAGCACCGTCCACATTGATGTAGATCAACTTATCTCCCTCGCCTTGCGCACGGACTGTTGGAACTTGAGGAGAGAGGGAGCCTTGGAGCAACGAGCATGTATGATTGGAAGGGCATCACTTGTGCTGAAGAATGGTTATTCAATCACTCAAAATGATGGAGTACATATAGAGCTAGAGCTTGGGCAAGTCAGCCCTCTCACAAGCCACACCACTTAGCCATGGAGGCTAAGGCTCACACACTAGAGTCCATAATCTCACACAAGGGAGGAAATCAGCCTAGCAATCAGGCTGATCACTCACACACGACTTAGAGAGCTAGAAAATGCTCTTATGGCACACTCCTAGTGGTCACATAACCCACAAACCCATGGAGAATCGCCATGTGTCCATGGCTAGCACACAAGGATCTCACCTCACCTAAAAAGTAAGGAGAGGTACCTTTATCCTAGTCAGCACACTGTGACAAGGCAATCCTAAGACCAAGGACCTTTTTGGATATTTCTCCCATTAGGTCTTGACCCTGGACCTCTTGCCTTTTTTTTTCTTAGGCTAAGGCATGGAGCCATCACCCATGCCCACCAAGACATCGACGGTCCATGACCCTCGAAACTTTGAAAACTCATATCCCCCAATCCGACCGTTGGATCCGCCTCAAACTTGGACCGTAGACATTGGATTGGGAGATCCAATGGAATGTCTACTATCCAAATTTCAGGCCGATCCAACGGTCGGATTGGGAGATATGAATTTTCAACGTTTCGGGGGTCATGGACCGTCGATGTCTGAGCGGGCATGGGTGATGGCTCCATGCCTTAGCCTGAGAAAAGAAAAAGGCAAGAGGTCCAGGGTCAAGACCTGATGGGAGAAATATCCAAAAAGGTCCTTGGTCTTAGGATTGCCTTGTCAGAGTGTGCTGACTATGATAAACGTACCTCTCCTTACTTTTTAGGTGAGGTGAGATCCTTCTGTGCTAGCCATGGACACATGGCGATTCTCCATGTGTTTGTGGGTTATGTGACCACTAGGAGTGTGCCATGAGAGCATTCTCTAGCTCTCTAGGTCGTGTGTGAATGGTCAGCCTGATTGCTAGGTTGATTCCCCCCTTGTATGAGATTATGGACTCTAGTGTGTGAGCCTTAGCCTCCATGGCTAAGTGGTGTGGCTTGTGAGAGGGCTGACTTGCCCAAGCTCTAGCACTCTACGTACTCCATCATTTTGAGTGATTGAATAACCATTCTTCAGTACAAGTGATTCCCTTCCAATCACACATGCTCGCTGCTCCAAGGCTCCCTCTCTCCTCCAGATCCAACATTTGGTATCAGAGCCAAGTTTTGCCACCTTTAGCCAGCACAGGCTGTCAGTTTGAGAGTGACGGATTGGGGTGATACCTTCATAAGATTTGACAATCAACCACTGGATCTTCAAGTATAAGAGACAAGCTTTCCAACAAGGGCAAGATCATGAAGATCCAACAGTCGGATTGAGAGTTATGTTCAAAACAAGGTCGGCCAGGGCTACACTCTTCTGTATGAGTAAGACTGTCGCCTTGTGATGACCATAACTCTCTTGTTTCTTTGTCAAATTTAAAAAGTGGCACATGGGAATTGTAGTATTTTTCCTAAGCTTTCCATTGGTGGAAACATATTTGCATTCTATTCATTCGTTTAGGAGAAACGCGGTTTACAAGCTGGCTGGTTTGAGTTGGAGTAGGAGCAGAAGTATACTCTGTTTTCCAGAGGGCATATCTTTTGAAATCCCTTGTTGATGACCGTGTTTTATGGTTTGATCTGAAAGGTTTTGAGCTGAGTTTTCCAGTGGTGGGCTGAGAGTACTGGCATCTACAGTCCATTTTCTGTCAGACAGATTTCTGGCAGAAGCAACAACAGAAGCGAGGGTAGCGCCGCCATCCAAGGGTAGCGCTGATCATCACCAAGGCTCAAAATGGCAGGAGCTAGCGTTGTAACAGCAGCCCAACCTTTGGAGAGGCTGGAGGGACGTGCCAACTTCACGTTTTGGAAGATCCATACCCGCCTCCTTTTGGAGGAGAGGGGCTTGTGGGAGGTGGTGAGCGGCGACGAGCCGGCTCCAGTTCTACAGGCAAAAGGCATCACCGTAGTGCAGGTGGTGGCGGGGAAGACACCACAAAAGGGTGCAGTTGATGCGGGTTCTTGTGCAGCTGTACCAGCGACGTATGAGGAGTGGAAGAAGGAGAGGCAGGCCTACAGGTTGCTTGTCAACACCATCTCCAACCCGCATCTTCAGTACGTGAGTGACAAGGCTACTACAAAGGAGGGATGGGATACGTTGTGCAAGAAGTATGAGAGTAAGGATCTTGCATTCCTCATGCTTTTGGAGGAAAGGATGATGGCGCTGAAAATGCAGGGTAGTGAAGGGATGGAGGCGTATCTGGACAGGGTAAAGGAGCTGGCGAAGCAGTAAAGAGCGGCCGGTAACCCTGTGGAAGAGACGCGCTTCATCCTCCTCTTACAGAGGGGACTTCCAACCAGCTACAATACGATGCGAAAGACGCTGGAGTGCCAGCCAACTCTCGACCTCGACTTCATCTGCACAGACCTTGTACAGGTGGAATTGCGTTGCAATGTAGCAAACCGTAATGGCGGCAGCAGTAGTGAAGTAGCTTTTGTGGCCACGAGCTCACGCAACCAGCAGCAGGAGCAATCTGGGCAGCACAAAGGCTGAAAGAAAGGCAAATGCCACTATTGCCAGAAAGAGTGACACTACAAAAAGGAGTGTTTCAAGCTCAAAAGGGACCAGAAGGAGCAGCAGCAACAGTAGTCATCGTAGTAGCAGCAGCAAAAGCAGCAACAGCAACAGCAGCAGTCACAGCAGCGTCAGCAGTAGTAGAAGAAGCAAAACTTGGCTGGTATGCGCCACTTTGGTAACATGAATATGGCCAAGGAGGTGCGCGACCGTCTATTCATGGCAAAGTCTGACATGTTGCAAGTGGAGAAGGCGGATCTCGCATGGTACAAGGACTCAGCATGTACCAAGAGCCTCACACATCATAAGAAGTAGTTTACGCAGCTGCTGTCCATCCCTTCACGTCCTATCGCTATGGGTGATGATCGGGTGGTGTATGCAGAGGGGATTGGGATAATGGAGATTTGGTTGAAGACCCCACGTGGCATTGAAGTGGGAGTGTCCCATGGCGTGCTGTATGTACCTGATGCTGCATTCAACCTCCTCTCAGTCACCTCTCTTACAAACACAGGACGACGCGTTGTCTATGAAGACTATGGCTACATCCTAAACAAGGATACAGGAGAGGAGTTGGCCAGGTCGATGAAGGAGGGCGACATGTACTGCCTGCTAGGGGTGACCAAGATCCTGCGTGAGCAGAGTCTTGCAGCAGTGGTGTAGGCGAGAGATGGCAAGATGTGGCATGCACGCTATGGCCACATCGGCATGCGCGCCTTGCAGCAGCCTCAAGCAAAGCAGATGGTACGTGACCTACCTACCATCTCTAACTTTGAGCAGCAGTTATGCATCGGATGTTTGGAGGGGAAGGAGCACCGCGAGGCGTTCTCTGGAGCAGGGGAGCGTGCGAAGGAGGTGTTGGAGCTAGTCCACACGGACTTGTGCGAACCGATGCAGACCCAGAGCTTTGGAGGCTCTAGGTATTTCCTAGCCTTCACTGATGATTTCAGCCGTTACACTGCTGTGTACTTCCTTCCAAGGACTAGTGCTTTGACAGGTTCAAGGAGTTCAAGGCCATGGTGGAGAACCAGACTGGCAAGAAAATCAAGACGCTGCGCAGCGACCGCGGTGGAGAGTACCTGAGCAAGGTGTTCCAGGACTACCTCGCAACAGCTAGCATCGTACGGCGCAAGGTAGTGCACCGTACTCGCCACAGCAGAACGATGTAGAAGAACGCGCCAACCGTACCATTATGGAGTCGGCGCGCTCCATGCTGCACGCGGCTCGGCTGACCTACAACTTATGGGCTGAAGCCGTGAGCACTGCGGTCTACATCAAGAACCGCAGTCCAACAAAGGCATTGGAGCATATGACCCCGTACGAGACGTGGTACGGTAAGAAACCGAGCGTGGGTTATCTCCGAGCATTTGGCAGCCTGGCGCACATACACGTACCCAAATAAAAGCGGCAGAATTGGGACGCAAAAAGTGCACAGATGCTGATGATTGGCTACGATGTGGCAAGCAAGGCGTATTGCCTGTACGAGAGGGATACAGGCCACGTCATCATCTCCAGAGATGTCGTCTTCAACGAGAGCAACGTCATCGGTACCAACATTATCTGTGAAGAGGCAGCAAAACCAGCAACTGATGAGACGGTGGGAGCAGAAATCCTTCCAGACTTTGTCTCTCCCGATCCTTCCTCTATTGTGACAGTGGGGGAATTACTCTACTCTCCCATATCTGATGTAGCATATACAGCAGCCTCATTGGCAGAAGCAGAGGAGGGAGATGTAGCACCACTAGCAGTTGCAGTTGTGCCAATATCACCGTGCCAGCCGCCCGCTAACGCTCTAGCACCAGGTTGTAGGTACCCTCTTAGGGTGCGTTACAAGCCTGGTGAGCGCGGCCATTTCTGGATGCTGCAGAAACCAGAACAGATGAACGCCGCACGTGCAGCAAATTCAGATGAGCCAACGTCATACAAGGAGGCCATGGCTGCACTCGATGCAGCACATTTGGCGCAAGCCCTGCAGCAGGAGATATAGTCACAGCTAGACAACGGCACGTGGGAGCTGACTAAGAGTCCACCTAAACGTAAGGTGATCAAGTGCAAGTGGGTATTCAAGAAGAAGCGGGGAGCAGAAGGTAATCTGGAAAAGTACAAGGCGAGGCTGGTCGTCAAGGTCTACTCGCAATAGGAGGGCATCGACTACGCAGAAACTCTTGCCCCTGTTGCAAAGTTTGCCTCTGTGCGCACGCTCCTCTATTATACAGCAGCTGAGGACTTCGACGTTCACCACATGGATGTGAAGACGGTTTCCTTGAATGGTGACTTGGAGGAGGAGATCTACATGGAGCAGCCGGAGGGGTTCGTCATGGATGGCCAGGAGCACGTGGTCTGCAAGCTGCAGAAGTCGCTGTACGGCCTCAAGCAAGCGTCGCGTGCTTGGAACCAGAAGTTGGACGCGGCGTTGCAGTGCATGGGGTTTGAGCGCAGCGAGTGTGACTACAGCATGTATTGCTCGCAGCATGAGCATGAGATCCTCATCATCATAGTCTATATGGATGACATGCTCCTCCTTTCCAACAGCATGTCTACACTGCAGGAGTTCAAGGAAGCCATGCAGGAGCGCTTCCTAATGTCTGATCTCGGGGAGGCATCATACTTCCTCGGTATCCAGATCACGCTTGACCGCAAATCACGATCTCTCTCCCTATAGTAGAGCCGCTACATCAAGGATGTTTTGCAGTAGTTTGGCATGGCAGAGGCAAAACCCATCGGCACGCCGCTGGAGACGCGGCAGCACCTCATGAGCTTCAATGGAGAAGCAGACGCAGCCGAGCGCCAGAAGTACCAGAGCGCCGTCGGCAGTCTTATGTACCTGATAGTGGCAACTAGGCCGGACCTCGCACAAACTGTGAGTGCTGTGAGCCAACACATGGCAAACCCCGGACCTGAGCATTAGAAGGCAGTGAAACGGATCTTCCGCTACCTTGCTGGAACCATAAACATCGGCATCACCTACAATGGCAACGAAAACAACATCATCGGCTACACAGAAGCAGATTGGGCTTCAAACCGTGAGGACCGCAAGTCCATCTCTGGACATGTGTTTCTCATGAATGGGGGTGCCATCAGCTAGTGCAGCAAGTGCCAGGTGGTCGTGGCCACCTCAAGCACGGAAGCTGAGTACGTCTCTCTCAGCTTTAGAGCCAAGGAAGCAGTTTGGCTGCAACGTCTCATGGTAGAGATGAGTGAGAGTGCAGCAGTTCCACTTCCTGTGCGCGTCGACAACCAGAGCGCAATCGCACTCGCCAAGAGTCCTATGCACCATGCACGCACCAAGCACATTTACATCGCATATCATTTCATCAAGCATATGGTGCAAGAGGGTGCTATCAAGCTGGAGTTTTCTCCAACCAGCAAGCAGGTCACTGATTTCTATACCAAGCCAGTGACCCGTGAGAAGCAGCAGTTCTGCACGAAGGCATGTGGACTCAGTCCACTCTGACTGCGGCAAAGTGGGAGATTGTTGGGAAAAGTGCCATCCGGCTCGGTTTCAGGTCCACAGGAGCAAGTTCCACGAAAGTACTAGATGCCTGCTTCGATCATCAATCTTACCTCATCATTGGAAAGATCAGGTGGCACAATGTTTACGATGCAACTTTCAGGCCGATCCAACGGTCGGATTGGGAGATATGAATTTTCGACGTTTGGGGGGTCATGGACGGTCGATGTCTGGGTGGGCATGGGTGATGGCTCCATGCCTTAGCCTGAGAAAAGAAAAAGGCAAGAGGTCCAGAGTCAAGACCTGATGGGAGAAATATCAAAAAAGGTCCTTGGTCTGAGGATTTCCTTGTCAGAGTGTACTGACTAGGATAAAGGTACCTCTCCTTACTTTTTAGGTGACGTGAGATCCTTGTGTGCTAGCCATGGACACATGGCGATTCTCCATGGGTTTGTGGGTTATGTGACCAGTGGGAGTGTACCATGAGAGCATTCTCTAGCTCTCTAGGTCGTGTGTGAGTAGTCAGCCTGATTGCTAGGCTGATTTCTCCCCTTGTGTGAGATTATCGACTCTAATGTGTGAGCCTTAGTCTCCATGGCTAAGTGGTGTGGCTTGTGAGAGGGCTGACTTGCCCAAGCTCTAGTACTATATGTACTCCATCATTTTGAGTGATTGAACAACCATTCTTCAGCATAAGTGATGCCCTTCTAATCACATGCTCGCTGCTCCAAGGCTCCCTCTCTCCTCTAGATCCAACAGGAGTGCCAGCCGATCCTCGACCTTGACTTCATCGACACACACCTTGTGTAACTAAAACTGCGTCGCAATGTAGCAAAGTACAATGGCGGCAGCAGCAGTAGTAAAGCAGCATTCATGGCCATGGGCTCATGCCACCAGCAGCAGCTGCAGTCTGGGCAGCAGAGAGGCTGAAAGAAAGGCAAATGCCACTACTGCCAGAAAGAGGGACACTACAAAAAGGAGTATTTCAAGTTAAAGAGGAACCACAAGGAGGAGCAATCACAGTAGCAAAGCAGCAATCTCCATAGCAACATCAGTAGCAGTCACAACAACGTCAACAGTAGCAGTAGCAGCAAAACCTCACCTTTGTGTGTCATTTTGGCAACATGAACGTTGCCAAGGAGGTGCGCGACCGCCTCTTCATGGCAAAGTCACATCTGGCAGTGGTACAAGGATTCAAGGTGTATGAAGAGTCTGACGCACCACAAGGAGTGGTTTATGCAGCTGCTTTCCATTCCCTCCCGTCTGATTGCTTTGGGTGATGATCGGGTGGTGTATGTTGAGGGGATTGAGATTGTAGATATGTGGTTGGAGACCCCGTATGGCATTGAAATGGGAGTGTTCCATGGCGTAGTGTACGTGCCTGATGCTGCGTTCAACCTTCTCTTGGTATCCTTTCTCACCAATACAGAACTGCACGTCGTCTTTCCCGATGACTATAGCTACATCCTCGACAAGGAAACAGAAGAGGAGTTGGTTAGATCGGTGAAAGAAGGCGATATGTAACGCTTGCTGGGGGCGACCGAGATCTTGCCGAAGTAGAGCCTTGCAACAGTGGTAGAGGCAACAGATGGCAAAATCTGGCATGGGCGCTACGGCCACATTGGCATGCGCGCCCTACAACAATTTTAAACAAAGCAGATGGTGCGTCACTTGCCCAGCATCTCCAACTTTGAGCAACAATTATGCATCTACTATTTGGAGGGGAAGCAGCTTCGCGAGGCGTTCTCTAGAGTAGGAGAGCACGCGAAGGAGGTGCTGGAGCTGGTCCACACAGACTTGTGTGGCCGGATGTAGAGCCAGAGTTTTGGAGGCTCTAGGTCTTTTTTCACCTTCATTGATGATTTCAGCCGTTACACTGCTGTGTACTTCCTTTCCTCCAAGGACCACTGCTTTGACAGGTTCAAGCAGTTCAAGGCCATGGTGGAGAACCAGACTGGCAAGAAAATGAAGGTGCTGCGCAACGACCGCGGTCGTGAGTACGTGAGCAAGGAGTTCCGGGACTACCTCCTCTGTGTGCTGTGTACTTCCTTTCCTCCAAGGACCACTACTTTGACAGGTTCAAGCAGTTCAAGGCCATGGTGGAGAACCAGACTGGCAAGAAAATGAAGGCGATGCGCAACGACCGCGGTGGAGAGTACGTGAGCAAGGAGTTCCGGGACTACCTCGCAGCAGCAGGCATCAAGGCGCAGCGTATCGCACCATACTTGCCATAGTGGAATGGCGTTGCAGAACGCGCAAACCACACCATTGTTGAGTCGGCGCGCTCCATGCTACACGCGCCTCGGCTCACCTACGACTTTTGGGCGGAAGCAGCAAGCACTGCGATGTACATCAAGAATCGCAGGCCAACCAAGGCTTTGGAGCAAATGATGGCGTACGAGGCGTGGTTTGGCAAGAAGCCCAGCGTGGATCATCTTTGCGCGTTTGGCAACCTGGGGCACATGCACGTACCCAAGGAGAAGCGGCAAAAATGGGACGCAAAGAGTGCACAGATGCTGATGAATCCCTACGACATGGCAAGCAAGGCCTATCGCCTCTACGAGAGGGATATAAGCCACGTCATCATCTCCGAGGATGTCTTCAACGAGAGCAACATCATCGGCACCAACATTGTTTGTGAAGAGGCAGCAGAAGCAGTAACTGACGAGACACTGGGAGCTGATATCCTTCCTAACCAAGGCTCTCATGATCCTTCTTCAACTGTGACAATGGGAGAACCAGTCTACTCTCCCATGTCTGATGTAGCACATAGAGCGGCCTCATCACCAGAAGCAGAGGAAGAAGATGCACCACCATCAATAGGAGCAGTTGTGCCAGCAGCACCGCGTCAGCCACCTATTTACGCTCCAGCACCAGGTTGGAGGTACCCTCTCAGGGTGCGCTACAAGCCTGCTGAGCGCGGGCATTTCGGGATGATCCAGATACCAGACCAGATGAACGTCGCAGTTGGAGCAGATCTGGATGAGCCAACGTCATACAAGGAGGCGATGGTTGTATCGGATGAAGCAAATTGGGCGCAAGCCGTGCAGCACGAGATACAGTTGTAGCTCGACAACGGCATGCGGGAGCTAATTGAGCGTCCACCTAGACATAAGGTGATGAAGTGCAAGTGGGTGTTCAAGAAGAATCGGGGAGCATATGGCAACTTGGAAAAGTACAAGGCAAGGCTGGTCGCCAAGGGCTACTTGCAGCAGGAAGGTATCGACTATACATAAACGTTTGCTCCTGTTTCAAAGTTTGCCTCTGTGCGTACGCTCCTTTCCTATGTAGCAGCAGAGGACTTTGAGGTCCACCACATGGATGTCAAGACGGCGTTCATGAACGGTGACCTGGAGGAGGAAATTTACATGGAGCAGCCAGAGGGGTTCATCATGGATGGCTAGGAGGACCTCGTTTGAAAGCTGCAAAAGTCGCTGTACGGCCTCAAGCAAGCGTCGCGTGCTTGGAACCAGAAGTTGGATGTGGCATTACAGTGCATGGGGTTTTAGCGCGGCGAGTGTCACTATAGCGTCTATTGCTGGCAACATGGTCATGAGGTGATCATCATCATCGTCTATGTGGATGATATGCTCCTCCTTTCAAATAGCATGTCTGCACTACAGGAGATCAAGGAGGCCATGCAGGAACGCTTCCATATGTCTGAACTTGGAGAGGCATCATACTTCCTCGGTATCGAGATCACGCGTGACCGCAATTCACGTTCTCCCTCATTACAACAGAGCCGCTACATCAAGGATGTCTTACACCAGTTTGGCATGGGAGAGGCAAAATCCATCAGCATGCCGCTGGACACACGACAATACCTCGTGAGTTTCAATGGAGAAGCGGATGCAAGTAAGCGTTGGAAGTTCCAAAGCATCGAAGGCAGTCTCATGTACCTGATGGTGGCAACGAGGTCGGACCTCGCACATCCTGTGAGCGTTGTGAGCCACCACATGGCTCATCCTGGACCGGAGCACCAGAAGGTAGTGAAACGGATCTTCGGATACCTTGCTGGAACCATCAACGTCAGCATCACCTTTAATGACAACGACAACAGCATCATCGGCTACATAGATGCGGATTGGACTTCAAATCCTGGGACCGGCAAGTCCATCTCTGGACATATGTTTCTCATGAATGGAGGTGCCATCAGATGATGCAGCAAGCGGCAGGTCGTCGTGGCTTCCTTGAGTACAGAATGGAGGTGCCATCCTAACCACCATGCACACACCAAGCACATTGATATCGCATATTACTTCATCACGTACATGTTGTAGGAGGGTGCTATCAAGCTAGAATCTACTCCAACCAGCAAGCAGGTCGCTGATTTTTGCACCAAGCCAATGACCCATGAGAAAGAATAATTCTACATGAAGGCATGTGGACTGAGCCCACTGGGACTGCGGCAAAGTGGGAGATTATTGGAAAAGGAGCTATTTGGCTCGGTTTCAGGTCCATAGTAGCAAGTTCCAATAAAGTACCAGATTCCTGATCCGATCGTCAATCCAACATAAGCATTTGAAAGATCAGGTGGCAAAATGTCTACGGTCTAGGTTTGAGGCCGATTTAACAGTCGGATTGGGAGATATGAATTTTTGAAATTTTCGAGATCATCGATCGCCGATATCCGGGTGACCATGGGCGATGGCTCCGTGCCTAAGCGTGAGAAAAGTAAAAGGCAAGAGATCCAGGATCAAGACCTCATGGGAGAAATATCCAAAAAGGTCCTCGATTATTGGATTGCCTTGTCGGAGTCTGCTCGCTAGGAAAAAGGTACCTCTCCTTTCGTCTTCGGTGAGGTGAGATCCTTGTGTGCTAGCCATGGACACATGGCAATTCTCCATGGGATTGTGGGTTATGTGACCACTAGGAGTGTGCCATGAGAGCATTTTCTAGCTCTCTAGGTCGTGTGTGAGTGGTCTGCTAGGCTGATTTCCTCCCTTGTGTGAGATTATGGACTCTAGTGTGTGAGTCTTAGCCTCCATGGCTAAGTGGTGTGGCTTGAGAGGGGGCTGACTTGCCCAAGCTCTAGCTCTATATGTACTCCATCATTTTGAATGATTGAGGGACCATTCTTCAGCGCAAGTGATGCCCTTCCCGTCCGACATGCTTGCTGCTCCTGTTAGGAAAAGAACCATCCGGCTCAGTTTCACGTCCACAGGAAAAAGTTCCGGGGAAGTACAAGATGCTTGCTCCGATTATCGATCTGATTTCTAAATTTGAAAGATGAGGTGTTAAAATTTCTACGGTGCAAGTTTGAGGCCAATAAAACGGTTTGATCAAGAGATATGAATTTCAAAGTTTCGGGGGTCATGGACCGCCAATGTGTGGTTGGCCATGGGTGATGGCTCCATGCATTAGCGTGAGAAACGAAAAAGGCAAGAGGTCCAGGGTCAAGACCTGATGGGAGACATATTCAAAAAGGTCCTTGGTCTTAGGGTTGCCTTGTGAGAGTATGGTGACTAGGATAAAGGTACCCCTCCTTACTTTTTAGGTGAGGTGAGATCCTTGTGTGCAACCCATAGACACATGGCGATTCTCCATGGGTTTGTGGGTTATGTGACCACTAGGAGTGTGCCATGAGAGTATTTTCTAGCTCTGTAGGTCGTGTGTGAGTGGTCAGCCTGATTGCTAGGCTGATTTCCTCCCTTGTGTGAGATTATGGACTCTAGTGTGTGAGTCTTAGCCTCCATGGCTAAGTGGTGTGGCTTGTGAGAGGGCTGACTTGCCGAAGGTCTAGCTCTATATGTACTCCATCATTTTGAGTGATAAAACAACCGTTCTTATGCACAAGTGATGCCCTTCCAATCACACATGCTGGCTGCTCGAAGGCTCCCTCTCTCCTCTACATCCGACATTTGATATCAGAGCCAACGTCTGCCACTTTCAGCCAGCACTGGTCGTCACTTTGAGAGAGACAAGTTGGGATGTAACCTTCACCAGATTTGACAATCAACAACTTGATCTTCAAGTTCAAAAGACAAGCTTTGCAACGAGCTAAAGATCGTGAAAATCAAACAGTCGGATTGAGAGTTATGCTCAAAGTGAGGTCGGCTGGGGCTATACTCTTCTCTATGAGCAAAACTGTCGCCTTGTGATGACCATAACTCTGTCGTTTCTTTGTCAAATATAAAACGTGGCACATGTTAACTGTAGTATTTTTCTCTAATCTTGCTATTGGTAATAAAAATATTTGCGTTCCATTGATTCGTTTGGGAGAAACGCCGTTTACAAGCTGGATGGTCTGAGTTGGAGTAGGAGTAGAAGCACACCCTGTTTTCAAGAGGGCATATCTTTCAGAATCCCCTATTGATGACCCTGTTTTATGGGTCGATCTCAAAGGTTTTGAGCTTACATTTCCAGTGGCGGTCTCCATTAATCTAAGTTCCCAGTTTTCTGGTATCTACAGTCCATTTTCTGTCAGATAGATTTCTGGCAGAAGCAGCAGCAGAAGCAGGGATAGCGCCGTCATCCAAGGGCAGCGCTGAGCATACCAAGGCTCAAAATGGCAGCATCTGGCATTGTAACAGCAGCCAAGCCTTTGGAGAGACTGGAGGGACGCGTGAACTTCACGTTTTAAAAGATCCGTACCCGCCTCCTTTGGAGGAGAGGGGCTTGTGGGAGATGGTGAGCAGCGACGAGCCGGCTCCAGTTCCAAAGGCAAAAGGCATCACCGCAGCGCAGGTGGTGGCGGGGAAGACACCGCAAAAGGGTGCATCTGATGCGGGTTCTTGTGCACCTGTACCAGCGACGTATGAGGAGTGGAAGAAGAAGGACACGCAGGCCTACAGGTTGCTTGTGAACACCATCTCCCACCCGCATCTTCAACACGTGAGTGACAAGGCTAGTGCAAAGGAGGGGTGGGACACATTGTGCAAGAAGTATGAGAGCAAGGATCTTGCATTCCTCATGCTTTTGGAGGAAAAGATGATGGCGCTGAAAACGCATGGTGTTGAAGGGATGGAGGTGTATCAGGACAGGGCAAAGGAGCTGGCAAAGTCCTTGAGAGCGGCTGGCAACCCTGTGGAAGAGACGGGTTTCATCCTCCTCTTGCTGAGGGGACTCCCAACCAGCTACGAAACTATGCGAGAGACGCTGGAGTGCCAGTCAACTCTTGACCTCGACTTCATCTGTACACACATGGTGTAGGTGGAATTGCATCCCTATGCAGCAATGGCGGCGACAGCAGTGAAGCAGCTTTTGTGGCCACGAGCTCAGGCAACCAGTAGCAGTAACAGCAGTGTAGGCAGTAGAAAGGCAAAAAGAAAGGCAAATGCCACTATTGCCAGAAAGAGGGATACTACAAAAAGAGTGTTTTAAGCTTAAGAGGGATCAAAAGGAGCAGCAGCAGCAGTAGTCTCCGCAGCAACAATAGCAAAAGCAACAACAGCAGTAGTAGTCATAGCAGTGTGAGCAGCAGCAACAACAGCAGCAAAACCAGGCTGGTATATGCCACTTTGACAACATGAATGTGGCCAAGGAGGTGCGCGATCGTCTCTTCATGGCGAAGTCTGACATGTCACAGGTGGAGAAGGCGGATCTTGCATGGAAAAAGGACTCAAGAGCCTCACATATCACAAGGAGTGGTTTACACAGCTGCTGTCCATCCCTCCCGATCGTATCGCTATGGGTGATGATCGGGTGGTGTATGTTAAGGGGATAGGGATTGTGGAGATGTGGTTGGAGACCCCATGTGGCATTGAAGGAGTGTTCCATGGCGTATTGTATGTACCTGATGCTGCATTCGACCTCCTCTCAGTCTCCTCTCTTACAAACGCAGGACTACGTGTCGTCTTCGATGATGACTATGGCTACATCCTCAAGATGGATACAGGAGAGGTGTTTGCAAGGCCGGTGAAGGAGGGCGACATTTACCGCCTGCTTGGGGCGACCAAGATCCCGCGTGAGCAGTCTCTTGCAAAAGTGGTGCAGGCGACAGATGGCAAGATCTGGTATGTGCACTACGGCTACATCGGCATGCGCGCCCTACAGCAGCTTCAAGAAAAACAGATGGTGCGCGACCTGCCTACCATCTCTAACTTTGAGCAGGACTTATCCATCGGCTGTTTGGAGGGGAAGCAGCACCGCGAGGCGTTCCCTGGAGTAGGGGAGTGTGCGAAGGAGGTGTTGGAGCTGGTCCACACGGACTTGTGCGGACCGATGCAGACCCAGAGCTTTGGAGGCTCTAGGTATTTCCTGACCTTCATTGATGATTTTAGCCATTACACTGCTGTGTACTTCCATTCCTCCAAGGACCAGTGCTTTAACAGGTTCAAGGAGTTCAAGGCCATGGTGGAAAACCAGACTGCCAAGAAGATCAAGGCGTTGCGTGGCGACCCGCGGTGGAGAGTACCTGAGCAAGGAGTTCTAGGACTACCTCGCAGCAACTGGCATCAAGGCGCAGCATACTGCGCCGTACTCCCCACAGCAAAATGGTGTAGTAAACGCGCCAACCGTACCATTCTGGAGTCGCACGCTCCATGCTGCGTGCGGCTCGGCTGACCTACGACTTCTGGGCTGAAGCCGTGAGCATTGGAGTCTACATTAAGAACCGTAGTTAAACTAAGGCGCTAGAGCAGATGACGCCGTACGAGGCGTGGTTCGGCAAGAAACCGAGCGTAGGCCATCTCCGAGCATTTGACAACCTCGCGTACATGCACGTCCCAAAGGAAAAGCGGCATAAATGGGACGCAAAGAGTGCGTAGATGCTGATGATTGGCTACGACGTGGCAAGCAAGGCCTATCGCCTCTACGAGAGGGATACAGGCCACGTCATCATCTCCTGAGATGTTGTCTTCAACGAGAGCAACATCATCGGCACCAACATTGTCTGTGAAGAGGTAGTAGAACCAGCAATTGACGAGATAGTGGGAGCATAAATCCTTCCTGACCCAGTCTCTCTTGATCCTTCCTCTACTGTGAGAGTGGGAGAATCACTGTACTCTCCCATGTCTGATGTTGCAGATACAACAGCCTCATCGGCAAAAGCAGAGGAGGGAGATGTAGCACCACCAGCAGCAGCAGTTATGCCAGCAGCACCGTGCCAGCCACCCAATGCTCCAGCACCATATCGCAGGTACCCTCTTAGGGTGCATTACAAGTCTAGTTTGCGCGGCCATTTCTGGATGCTGTAGAAACCAGAACAGATGAACGTCACAGTTGTAGCAGATTCAGATGAGTCAACGTCATACCACGAGGTCGTGGCTGCACCGGATACAGCAGATTGGGTACAAACCGTGCAATAGGAGATACAGTCGCAGTTGGACAACGGCCCGTGGGAGTGGACTAAGCGTCTACCTAGACATAAGGTGATCAAGAGCAAGTGGGTGTTCAAGAAGAAGCAAGGAGCAAATGGTAACCTGGAAAAGTACAAGGCGAGGCTGGTCGCCAAGGGCTACTCGTAGCAGGAGGGCATCGACTACATAGAAACGTTTGCCCCTGTTGCAAAGTTTGCCTATGTGCGCATGCTCCTCTATCATGCAGCAGCTGTGGACTTCGTGGTTCACCACATGGATGTCAAGACGCCATTCTTGAATGGTGACTTAGAGGAGGAGATCTACATGGAGCAGCCGGAGGGGTTCGTCATGGATGGCCAGGAGCACCTCGTCTGCAAGCTGCAGAAGTCGCTGTACGGCCTCAAGCAAGCATCGCGTGCTTGGAACCAGAAGTTGGATGTGGCGTTGCAGTGCATGGGATTTGAGCACAGCGAGTATGACTACAGCGTGTATCGCTGGCAGCATGAGCATGAGATCCTCATCATCATTGTCTATGTGGATGACATGCTCCTCCTTTCCAACAACATATATGCACTGTAGTAGTTTAAGGAGGCCATGCAAGAGCGCTTCCAGATGTCTGATCTGGCGGAGGCGGCATACTTCCTCGGCATCCAGATCACATGTGAACGCAAATCATGCGCTCTCTCATTGCAGTACAGGCGCTACATCAAGGATGTCTTACAGCGGTTCGGCATGGCAAAGGCAAAACCCATCGGTACGCGGCAGTACCTTTTGAGCTTCAATGGAGAAGCAAATGCAGCTGAGCGACAAAAGTACCAGAGCACCGTCGGCAGTCTCATGTACCTGATGGTGGCAACCAGGCCGGACCTCGAACAGGCTGTGAGCGCTGTGAGCCAGTACATGGCTAATCCCGGACCAGAGTACCAGAAGGCAGTGAAGCGGATCTTGCGCTACCTTGCTGGAACCATGAACGTTGGCATGACCTATTACGGCAACGACTACAGCATCATCGGCTACACAGTTGCAGATTGGGCTTCAAATCCTAAGACCCGCAAGTCCATCTCTGGACATGTGCTTCTCATGAATGGAGGAGCCATCAGCTGGTGCAGTAAGCGACAGGTGGTCGTGGCCACCTTTGTTGGGAAAGGAGCCATCCGGCTCAGTTTCAGGTCCACAGGAGCAAGTTCCAAGAAAGTATCAGATGCCTACTACGATTGTCAATCCAACTTCATCATTGGAGAGATCAGGTGGCAAAATGTCTACGATCCAAGTTTCAGGCCGATCCAACGGTCGGATTGGGAGATATGTTTTTGTAGTTTTCGGGGTCATCGACCGTCGATATCCGGGTGACCATGGGCGATGGCTCCATGCCTTAGCCTGAGAAAAGAAAAAGGCAAGATGTCAGGGTCAAGACCTGATGGGAGAAATATCCAAAAAGGTCAATGGTCTTAGGATTGCCTTGTCAGAGTGTACTGACTAGGATAAAGGTAGCTCTCTTTACTTTTTAGGTAAGGTGAGATCCTTGTGTGCTAGCCATGGACACATGGCGATTCTGGATGGGTTTGTGGGTTATGTGACCACTAGGAGTGTGCCATGAGAGCATTCTCTAGCTCTCTTGGTCGTGTGTGAGTGGTCAGCCTGATTGCTAGGCTGATTTCCTCCCTTGTGTGAGATTATGGACTCTAGTGTGTGATCCTTAGCCTCCATGGCTAAGTGGTGTGGCTTGTGAGAAGGCTGACTTGCTCAAGCTCTAGCACTATATGTACTCCATCATTTTGAGTGAGTGAACAACCATTCTTTAGCACAAGTGATGTCCTTCCAATGACACATGCTCGCTGCTCCAAGGCTCCCTCTCTCCTCAAGTTCCAACAACCTTGAGTAGAGAAGCTGAGTACCTCTCTCTCAGCTTTGGAGCAAAGGAAGCAATTTGGCTTTAGCGTCTCATGGCAGAGATGAGTGGGAGTGCAATCGTTCCAGTTCCTGTCCGCGTCGACAACCAGAGCGCAATCGCACTCGCCAAGAATCCTGAGCACCATGCACGCACCAAGCACATTGACATCGCATATCATTTCATCAGGCATATGGTGCAGGAGGGTGCTATCAGGTTGGAGTCTACTCCAACCAGCAAGCAGGTCGCTGATTTCTGCACCAAGCCAGTGACCCGTGAGAAGCAGCAGTTCTGCATGAAGGCATGTGGACTCAGTCCACTCTGATTACGGCAAAGTGGGATATTGTTGGGAAAAGAGGCATCCGGCTCAATGTGAGGTCCACAAGAGCAAGTTCCAAGAAAGTACCAGATGCCTGCTCCGATCGTCCATTTGACTTCAGCATTGAAGAGATAAGTAGCAAACAGTCAACGGTCCAATTTTGAGGCTGATACCATGGTCTGATTGGGAGATATGGAGTTTTGAAGTTTCAGGGGTCATGAACCGTCGATGTGTGGGTGGCCATGGGTGATGGCTCCATGCCTTAGCCTGAGAAAAGAAAAAGGCAAGAGGTCCAAGATCAAGACCTGATAGGAGAAATATCCAAAAAGGTCCTTGGTCTTAGGATTGCCTTGTCAGACTATGCTGACCAGGATAAAGGTACCTCTCATTATGTTTTAGGTGAGGTGAGATCCTTGTGTGCTAGCCATGGACACATGGCAATTCTCGATGGGTTTGTGGGTTATATGACGACTAGGAGTGTGCCATGAGAGCATTCTCTAGCTCTCTAGGTCGTGAGTGAGTGGTCAGCCTGATTGCTAGGCTGATTTCCTCCCTTGTGTGAGATTATGGACTCTAGTGTGTGAGCTTTAGCGTCCATGGCTAATTGGTGTAGCTTGTGAGAGGGCTGACTTGTCCAAGCTCTAGCTCTATATGTATTCCATCATTTTGAGTGATTCAACAACCATTCTTCAGCACAAGTGATGCCCTTCCAATCACACATGCTCGCTGCTCCAAGGCTCCCTCTCTCCTCTTGATCCAACAAGCAAGCGGCAGGTGGTCGTGGCCACCTCGAGTACAGAAGTTGAGTACGTATCTCTCAGCTTTGGAGCCAAGGAAGCAGTTTAGTTTCAACGTCTCATGACAGAGATAAGTGCGAGTGCAACAGTTCCAGTGCACGTCGACAACCAGAGAACAATCCCACTCGCCAAGAATCCTGAGCACCATGCACGTACTAAGCACATTGACATCGCATATCATTTCTTCAGGGACATGGTGTACGAGGGTGCTATCAAGCTGGAGTTTACTCCAACCCGCAAGCACGTCGCTGATTTTTGCACCAAGCCAGTGACCCGTGAGAAGCAGCAGCTTTACATGAAAGCATGTGGACTCAGCCTACTCTGACTACAGGAAAGTGGGAGATTGTTGGGAAAGGAGCCATCCGGCTGAGGTTCAGGTCCACATGAGCAAGTTCCAGGAAAGTACCAAATACTTACTCCGATCGTCAATCTGATTTCATCATTGGAAAGATCAGGTGGCAAAATGTCGACGATTGAAGTTTGAGGCCGATCCAACAGTCGGATTCGGAGATATGAATTTTCAATGTTTTGGGGGTCATGCATCGCCGATGTCTGGGTGGCCATGGGTGATGGCTCCATGCCTTAGCTTGAGAAAAGAAAAAGGCAAGAGGTCCAGGGTCAAGACCTGATGGGAGAAATATCCAAAAAGGTCCTTGGTCTTAGGATTGCCTTGTCAGAGTGTACTAGCTAGGATAAAGGTACCTCTCTTTACTTTTTAGGTGAAGTGAGATCCTTGTGTGCTAGCCATGGACACAAGGCGATGCTCCATGGGTTTGTGGGTTATGTGACTACTAGGAGTGTGCCATGAGAGCATTTTATAGCTCTCTAGGTCGTGTGTGAGTGGTCGGCCTGATTGTTCGGCTGATTTCCTCTCTTGTGTGAGATTATGGACTCTAGTATGTGAGCCTTAGCCTCCATGGCTAAGAGGTATGGCTTGTGAGAGGGCTGACTTGACCAAGCTCTAGCTCTAGTGATTGAACAACCATTCTTCAACACAAGTGATGCCCTTCCAATCACCCATGCTCGCTGCTCCAAGGATCCCTCTCTCCTCTAGATCCAACAGCTTGAAGCCTCCCTCTCTCCTCCAGTTCCAACTTAGGGAGTTATGACGTATCAACCAACCTGAGGCAACGGTGTAGAAAACGGATTCCAAGTAAATGGTTCTCGCAGACCGCTCTTGGTATTGTAACCCATTTATGATATCACTCTCAGAGCCAAGGTTCTACACTCAGTAGTTCATAAGAATCACTTCCTTGCACTTTGTTCTTAGGACATGGTCACTTTCGTGCGAGGAGTGAACTCTTGGGGCTTTGACCAACCAATACTTCTTTACTGTCCACCTCTCGTGGACAACTCTATGACGAGTCTCAAAGGTAAGAACTATACTCAATGAGAGGCAACTAAAACGTTGTTTTAGTCGTGGAGCCAGCCGTTAGCTTAGGCGCACAGTGGCTCTTTGGATGAGCAACTTTGGGGATAATCTGGATTATGTCATCTCCCCTGCCTACATGGCGCTCCCTGTGACCGCCAAGTGACGCCAGCCACCAGGAAGGATCTTGGAATGTTCTAAGATATGTTTGAGAAGCTTCATGTCCCCCTTTTAGCCACAAGGAAAATTAGTCACCGGGCAGGGATTTGACCTAGTGACCTCCCGCTCCAGAGACAAACTCTGAAACTCTTAGCCACAAGGAGTTGTCTTAGGTAGTATTTGCTTGCTATATCATCCACATTAGATCAAGGAGACTTGCTCCAAAGGAGCAGTGCATGCCTGGTCTATCTGGACCAGATTTAGGGGCCTTACCCTAACGGAGCAGTGCATGCCTTGTCCGTCTTGTACCTGTCCAAATATCAGCCATGGACAAGGAGCATATCAGGTCAATATCTAGATTGCATCATCTCCCCTGCCTACATGGCGCTCCCTATGATCGCCAAGTGGTACCAGCCATCTTGAAGGAGCTTGGAATGTTCTAAGATGTCTCTTAGAACCTTCCTGATTCCCTTTTGATCACAAAGAAAACTAGTCACCGGGCTGGGATTTGACCTAGCGACCTCTTGCTCTAGAGACTAACTCTCGAACGTCTAAGCCACGAGGAGTTTTCCTAGGTAGTGTTTGCTGGTTATACTATCCACATTAGACCAAGGGGACTTGCTCCAAAGGAGTAATGCATGCCATGTCTATCTGGACCAGACTTAGGGGACTTATTCCAAGGGAGGAGTGCTTGCCTAGTCCGTCCATTTCCTGTCAAAATATCAGCCATGGACAAGGAGCATATCAGGTCAACACTTACTTAAAAAATAAGGGAAAATACCTTTTTCCTAGTCACTATACTCTAACAAGGCAAACCAAAAATCTTAGATCGTTTTTGGATATTGTTCTTATCAGCTTTTGACCCTAGACCCTACGCCTTTTTGATTTCCAGGCTAAGGCACAAACAAGTTGTCCATAATTACCAAGACACCAATGGCCGATCATCCCAAAAATCTTACAAATTCATATTTCCTAATCTGACAATTGGATTGGCCTCAAAATTGGATCAAAAAGATGTTGCCATCTCATCTTTCCAATGATGAAGTTGCATTAACGATAGGTACATTTATCCTGGAACTCACTTGTCTGGACCTGAAAATAAGCCGGTTGGCCTATTTTTCAACCATGTTAGTGGGCACGTTGCATCGTCTTCTTGGCATAACTACGGCTACTATTGGTATTACATCTTGCATGTAACACGCTAACCAAACAATGCTACAGCTGGTATAGCATTGTTTACTACAATGCATTGGACCCAAATGCCAACTGCTATCAAGTTGTCTTAAACCT
Source organism: Penium margaritaceum (assembly GCA_023375785.1). Classification (NCBI taxonomy): domain Eukaryota; kingdom Viridiplantae; phylum Streptophyta; class Zygnematophyceae; order Desmidiales; family Peniaceae; genus Penium; species Penium margaritaceum. Next base: position 30,707 of record SZWC01001665.1, read on the forward strand.
ACTCATTCATGTACTCTCCATTACTATGTAGAGCCTTGATTTTCTTACGAGTTTGGTTCTCCACCATTGCCTTGAACTCTTTGAACGTGTCAAAATACTCATTCTTGAGAGAAAGGAAGTACACAGCATTGTGACAGCTAAAATCATCAATATTTATTGATGATTGACAAAGATAAAGAAACACCTTAAGCTTGAAAAGCCGTGGATTTGCATCAGGCTAGAGTGCGCGAGGACTAGCTCCAATACCTCTTTTACTCACTCTCTTACTCCAGTAAATACCTTGTGATCCTACTCTTCCTCCAAACAACCAATGTATGACTCTTGCTAAAAGTTTGAGATAGTAGGCAAGTCATACACCATATGCTTTGCTTCAAAGTATTGTATGGCAATCATGCCAATGAGGTCGTAGCACAGAGATCAAGATATCGCCATCCGTCACTTACCTACTATTGTAAGAGTGCTCAAGTGGGATCTTTGTTTCACCCAATAGGCAGTACATGTCACCCTCCGTCAACAACCAGGCCTACTCCTATGTCCTTATGAAGGATATAACTAAAGATATTGTCAAAGACGGCACATAGTCATGTATTTTTAAGAGAGGAGAGTAAAAGAAGGTTGAATGCAGTATCACAAACATACAATACGTCATCTGACACTCCTTTAATAATGTGTAGATTCTCCAACTACATCTCTACAATCCCGATTCCCTCATCATACATCTACCAATCATTATCCAAAATAATTGGTTTAGAAGGGATTGACAGCATTTGTTAGATTCACTCCTTATCATATCCTATGTACCGGATTATTTGCACGTTCATCCTAGATGGAGTTTTTTAGGCTATTTTGAAAAAGTAGAAAAGAATCATTAAACAGTTCAGAACTGTAAAATGTTTAAAAGTTCTTGGTATTTTTATTTTTCTCTATATGTATGTATTCAACTCTCACAACGGACGCAACTTCTACCGCTACAGCTGAGTTCAATTGTTCAAAGTAAAGCGACGACTCTCAACGTACGTATCCTCCCTCCCACCCACACTACTTTGCTTGTACCCCATGACAAATCACATGCTTCCACCTAGGTGGCAACTCGTTACCTATCCAACCGGGATCAAGTCCTTCCACTCAAGGAACGAACGCATTTTGAGAAGCCTTTTTTCAGAATCACCCCATGGAGTTTTTGTACGCATGCAAACTAGGTAAAACCTGATTATGTCCCTGGTCGGAACATGTTCCCAATTAATTAGTTCAGAAATCATTGTGGAAGTAGAGTAAGGCAGACTCTTTGTGCATCGTCAGTCTTTGTACGACGATGGATTTGCTTTCTCCACTTGCGACAAGTTAACTTTTGCTATGAAAAGGCGGTCGTCCATCTCCTAGGCCATGTTACAAAAGAGGCATATTCCAGCCTGGTTCCATTAGTACTATTGCTACTGACCTTTTTCTGACTTCTGCTACTGCTTCTATGAAGGCCGCTACTTCTGCTACGACTGCAATGACTGATGCTACTGCTGTTGGGGAATGGACCATCTTGTTCAGTTTCAAGTCCACGGGAGCAACTTCCTAGAAAATACCAGATACCTAGTCTGATCGTCAATCGTAATTCATCATTGGAATCATCATGCAAAACATCAACGGTCAAAGTTTTAAGCCGATCTGACCGTTGAATTTGGAGATATGAATCTTCAAAATCTTGGGATTATCGACCGCTGGTGTTTAGGTGAGCATGGACGACGGCTCCATGTCTTAGCCTTAGAAAAAAAAGGCAAGAAGTCTACGGTCAAGACCGAATGGAACAAACATCGAAAAAGGTCCTAGATTCTTGGATTGCCTTGTCAGAGTATAGTGACTAGGAAAAAGGTATCTCTCATTACCTTTTAGGTGAGGTGAGATCATTATATACTAACCATGGTCACATGGTAATAATCCGTGCCTTTATGGGTCATATAACCACTAGGAGTGTGCCATGAGATGTTTTCTTGCTCTCTAGGTTGTTTGTGAGTGGTCGGCCTGATTACTAAGCTGATTTCCACTCATGTGTGAGATCATGGACTCTTTTGTGTGATTCTTAGCCTCCATGGCTAAGAGGTATCGCTTGTGAGAGGGCTAATTTTCCCAAGCTATAACTCTATATGTACTCTATCATTTTGAGTGATTCAATAGCCATTATTCAGCACAATTCAAGCCCTTTCAGTCCCACATACTCCCTCCTCCAAGGTTACTCATCTCCTGTAGATCCAATACTAGGTATCATAGCCAGATTTTGCTCGTTTTAACGAGCACAGGCTCTCTCTTTGAGAATGATTGATTAGGATCAAAACTTGACCAAATAAAATGATCAACTAGAGGATGTTTTGGTTTGCAAGAGATATTTTCCAACAAGCCTAAAAATGCAAAGAGCCAATAGTCCCATCCAAAGTTATACTCAAGGCAAAGTCGAATAGGACTTCTCTCTTCTCCTTGAGTAAAATAGTCACCTTTTAATAACTAGAACTCTGATGACCCCATTTCAAGAATACATCTCAAAATTTCAATCTTCATTTTCTAGTGGTGGGCTCAGTTTTTCTGAATAACTAATCAGCTTACCTTTACTGATGATTTTATGTCATATAATTCTTTGGCAGAGATTGTAGCAGGTGGGATAGTATTGCCACTCAAGTGCAACGTTGTGCACCACCAAGGCTCAAAGTGACCATACAAGTCGTGGTGACAAAACCAAGCCCTTGGTGAGGCTAGAGGGATGCGCCAACTTCACATTTTGGAAGATCCGTATCTCCGTCCTCTTGGAGGAAAGGGGCTTGTGGGAGGTTATTAGCGGCAACGAGCTAGCTTAAAATCCAGAAACAAAAGACATCAACGTACCGCACATGGTATTGGAACTTGAGGAGAGAGGGAACGTTGGGGCACCAAGCATATGGGACTGAAAGGATATCACTTGTGCTGAAGAATGGCTATTGAATCACTCAAAATGATGGAGTACATATAGAGCTAGAGCTTGGGCAAGTCAGCCCTGTCACAAGCCACATCACTTAGACATGGATGCTAAGGCTCACACACTAGAGTCCATAATCTCAAACAAGAGTAGAGATCAGCCTTGTAATCAGGCGGACGACTCACACACGGCCTATAGAGCTAGAAAATGCTCTCATGGCACACTCCTAGTGGTTACATAACCCACAATTCCATGAAGAGTCGCCATGTGTCCATGGCTAATACACAAGGATCTCACCTCACCTTAAAATTAAAAGAGAGCTAGTGTTTTCCTAGTCAACATCCTTTGACAATGTAACCGAATAATCTATGAACTTTTTCGATGATTCTCCCATCAGCTCTTGATCCGGGACCTCTTGCCTTTTTCTTTTCTCATGCTAGGACATGGAGCCATCGCCCATGGTCACCCAGTCACGAGGAGTCGATGACGCAAAAAACTTTGAAAGTTCATATATCCCAATCCGACTTTAAGGTCGGCATGAATCTTGAATCGTAGACATTGTGCAACCTGATCTTTCCAATTGTACACTCGAATTGACGATCGGAGTACGCATCTAATAATTTCTTGGAACTTGCTCTTATGGACCTGAAACGTAGCCAAATGGCTCATTTCCCAATAACGTCCCACTTTGCCGGAATCAGAGTGGCTTGAGTCTACATGGCTTCATACAAAACTGCCACTTCTCACAGGTCCCTAGCTTGGTGGAGAAACAAGCGACCTGCTTGCTGGTTCGAGTAAACACAAGCTCAATAGCACCCTCCCGCACCATGTGTCTTTTGAAATGATAGGCGATGTCGATGTGTTTAGTGCGAGCATGGTGCTTGTAGTTCTCGGCAAGTCCAATTGCACTATGGTTGTCGACGCGCATCGAAACTGAAAGTGCTTGACTCCCTCTCATCTGTGCCATTAGACGCCGAAATCAAATTGCTTCCTTGGCTCCAAAACAGGATCTCTAGCGACGTGCCCATGGATTTGGCCTCTGCCATACCGAACCGCTGCAAGACATCCTTATTGGAACTTGAGGAGAGAGGGAGCCTTTGAGCAGCGAGCATGTGGGACTAGAAGGACATCGCTTATGCTGAAGAATAATTCTTGAATCACTCAAAATGATGGAGTACATATAGGGCTAGAGCTTGGGCAAGTCAGCCCTCTCACAAGCAACACCACTTAGTAATGGAGGCTAAGACTCACACACTAGAGGGCATAATCTCACACAAGGGAGGAAATCAGCCTAGTAATCAGGCTGACCACTCATACACGACCTAGAGAGCTGGAAAATACTCTCAAGGTACACTCCTAGTGGTCACATAACCCACAATTTCATGGAGAATTGTTGTGTGTCCATGGCTAGCACACAATGATCTTACCTCACCCAAAAAGAAAGGAGAGGTACCTTTTTTATAGTCAGCACACCTTGACAAGGCAACCCAAGAATCTAGGACCTTATTGGATATTTCTTCCATCTGGTCTTGACCCTGGACCTCTTGCCTTTTTCTTTTCTCAGGCTAAGGCATGGAGCCATCGCCCATGGTCACCCAGATATCGGTAGTCCATGACCCCAAACGCTTCAAAAATTCATATCTCCCAATCAGACCGTTCGATTGGCTTGAAATTTAGACCGTAGAGATTGTGCCACCTGATCTTTTTAATTATGAAGTTGGATTGACAATCAGAAGAGGCATTTGGTAGTTTCCAGGAACTTGCTCCTGTGGAACTAAAACTAAGTAGGATGGCTCCTTTCCCAACAATCTCCCACTTTGTTGCAATCACAGTGGGCTCAGTCAACATGCTTCATGCACAATTGTTACTTTTCACAGGTCACTGTCTTGGTATAGAAATCAGCGACCTACTGGCTGGTTGGAGTAAACTCCAGCTTGATAGCACCCTCCAGTAGCATATGTCTGATGACGTGATATGCGATGTCAATGTGCTTGAAATCTGCATGGTGCTCATGATTCTTGGCGGATGCAGTTGTGCTCTGGTTGTCGCCAGAACTGGAACTGCTGCACTCCAACTCATCTCCACCATGAGAATCTGATGCCAAACTTCTTCCTTGGCTCCAAAACTCAAAGAGACATACTTAGCTTCAGTACTAGAGGTGGCCATAACCACTTGCTGCTTGGTGCACCAGCTGATGGCTCCACCATTCACGAGGAACACATGTCCAGAGGTGGACTTGCAGTCCTTAATGTTTGAAGCCCGATCTGCATCTGTATAGCTGATGATGTCGTTGTCGTTGCCATTGTAGATGATGCCGATGTTAATGGGTTGAGCAAGGTAGCGGAAGATCCGTTTCACTCCCTTCTGGTGCTCAGGTCCGGGGTTTGCCATGTACTGTCTCACAACGCTAACAGCATCTGGAGGTCCAGCCTGGTTGCAACCATCAGGTACATGGGGCTATCGACGGCGCTCTGGTACTTTTGCGACTCAGCTACATATGCTTCTCTACTCAAGCTCACGAGGTACTGCCGCATCTCCTGAGGCGTGCCAATGGGCTTGGTCTCTGCGATGTGGAACCGCTAGAAAATATCTTTGAAGTAGCCGCTCTGCTATAGCAAGAGAGAGCCTGATTTGCATTCACGCGTGATCTGGATGCCGTGGAAGTATGACGCCTCCTCGAGATCAGATGTTTAGAAGCGCTCCTCCATGGCTTCCTTGAACTCCTGCAGTGCAGGCATGTTGTTGGAACAGAGGAGCATGGATCCACATACACGATAATTATAAGGACCTCATGCTCATGCTGCTACCGATAGACGCTGTACTCACACTTGCTTCGCTCAAACCCCATGCACTGCAAAGCCACATCCAATTTCAGGTTCCAATCACGCGACGCTTGCTTGAGGCCGTATAGCAATTTGTGTAGCGTGCAAACCAGGTGCTCCTCGTCATCCATGAAGAACCCCTCCCGCTACTCCATGCAAATCGTCTCCTCCAGGTCACCGTTCAGGAACGCCGTCCTGTCGTCCATGTGGTAGACCTAAAAGTCCTCTACTGCTGCATAGGAAAGGAGCATACACACAGAGGCAAATGTTGCAACAGGGGCAAAGGTTTTTGTGTAATTGATGCCCTCCTGCTACAAGTAGTCCTTGGCAACTAGCATCGCCTTGTGCTTTTCCAGGTTGCCATCTGCTCCCCACTTCCTCTCGAACATCCACTAGCACTTGATCACCTTGAGTCCACGTGGACGCTCAGTAAGCTCCCATGTGTCGTTGTCGAGCTGCGACTCTATCTGGTGATGCACATCTTGTACCCAACTAGCTGCATCTGGTGCACTCATGGCCTCCTTGTACGACGTTGGTTTATCAGAGTCTCCTGCAACTGCAATGTTCATCTGGTCTAGTTTTTGGAGCATGAAGAAATGCCCGTGCTCACCAGGCTTGTAGCGCACCCTGAGAGAATACCTTTGACCAGGTACTGGAGCGTTAGTACGCGGCTTGCACGGTGCTCCTGGCACAACTGCTCTTGCTGATGGTGATGCATCTTCTCCCTCTACTTCTGTCGATGAGGCCGTTGCATCGACTGCATCAGATATGGGAGAATAGAGTGGTTCTCTCACTATCACGGTAGAGGAAGGATAAAGAGAGACCAGGTTAGGAAGGATATCTTCTCCCGTTGCCTCGTGAGCTACTGCTTTTGCTGCCTCTTCATAGACAATGCTGGTGCCGATGACCTTGCTCTCGTTAAAGACATCCCTGGAGATGATGACGTGGCGTGTATCCCTCTCGTAGAGGCAATATGCCTTGCTTGCCACGTTGTAGCTGATCATCAGCATCTGCGTGCTCTTCGCATCCCACTTTTGTTGCTTCTCCTTTGGCACGTACATGTGTGCCAATGTGCCAAATGCGCAAACATAACCCATGCTCGGCTTCTTGCCAAACCTCGCCTCATACTGCATCATCTACTCTAGGACCTTGGTTCGACTTCGATTCTTGATGTACACAGTAGTGCTCACTACTTCGGTCCAAAAGTCGTAGGTCAACCAAGCCGCGTGTAGCATAGAGCGCACCGACTCAACGATGGTGCGGTTGGCGTGTTCTACTATGGTATTCTACTACGGCGAGTATGGCGCGGTGTGCTGCGATTTGATGCTTATTGCTACGAGGTAGTCTTGAAACTCCTTACTCATACACTCTCCATCGTAGTCGCTGCAGAACGCCTTGATTTTCTTGCCAGTCTGTTTCTCCACCATGGCCTTGAACTCCTTGAACCTGTCAAAGCACTGGTCCTTGGAGGAAAGGAACTACACAACAGTAAATAACTACTAAAATCATCAATGAAGATGAGAAGATATCTAGAGCCTCCAAAGCTCTGGGTCTGCATCGGGCCACACAAGTCTGTGTCGGCCAGCTCCACCACCTCCTTCACAAGCTCCCCTACTCCAAAGAACACTTGGTGATGTTACTTCCCCTCCAAACAGCTGAAGTACAACTGCTGCTCAAAGATAGAGATGGTGGGCAAGTCACGCACCATCTGCTTTGTTTAAAGTTGCTGCAAGGCGTCATGCCGATGTGGCCATAACGTGCATGCCAGATTTTGCCATCTGTGGTGTGTACCACTACTGCAAGACTCTGCTCGCATGGGGCTTTGTTCGTACCCAACAGGCGGTATATGTCGCCTTCTGTCATCGACCTGGCCAATTCCTCTCCGGTTTCCTTGTCGAGGATGTAGCCATAGTCATCATCAAAGACGACTCGCAGTCCTGTGTTGGTGAGAGAGGATACCGAGAGAAGATTGAACGTAGCATTAGGTACGTATAGCACGTAGTGAAACACTTCCACTTCAATGCCACGCGGGATCTCCAACCACGTCCACAATTCCAATCCCCTCACTATACACCAACCGATCATCACCCAAAGCAATCAGACGGTGGAGAATGGAGAGTAGCAGGGTAAACCACTCTTTGTGGTACGTCAGGCTCTTGGTACATGCGCAGTCCTTGTACCACGCCAGATGCGCCTTCTCTTTCTTCGACATGTCAGACTTTGCCATAAAGAGGCGGTCACGTACCTCCTTGGCCACGTTCATGTTGCCAAAATGGCGCACGTAGGTTAGGTTCTACTGTTGCTGCTGCTGACGTTGTTGTGACTGCTGCTGCTGTTGCTGTGGAGATTGGTGCTTTTGTTGCTGTTACTGCTGTTCTTTCTAGTCCCTCTTGAACTTGAAACACTCTTTCTTATAGTACCCCTCTTTCTGGCAATAGTCACACTTGTCATTCTTCTTGCCTCTCTGCTACCTGGACTGCTATCGCTGCTAATTGCGTGAGTCCATGGCCATGAAAGCTGCTTCACTAATCCTGTTGCCGCCATTGCGCTTTGCTGCATTGCGACGTAGTTCTACCTGCACCAGGTGCGCGCAGTTGATGTCCAGGTAGAGTGTCGGCTGGCACTCTAACGTCTCTCGCACCGTGTCAAAGTTTGTTTAGAGTCCCCTCAGCAAGAGGAGGAAGAAGCGCATGTCTTCCACAGGGTTGCCCGCCGCTTTCAGCTATGTCGCCAGCTCCTTTGCCCTGTCCAAGTATGCCTCCATCCCCTCGCCACCCTGCATTTTCAATTCCATGATCTTCTTCTCTAAAAGCATGAGGAATGCAGGATCCTTGCTCTCATACTTCTTGCCCAACGTGTCCCACCCCTCTTTTGCAGTAGCCTTGTCATTCACATACTCAAGATGCGGGTTGGAAATGATATTGACAAGCACCCCGTAAGCCTGCTTGTCCTTCTTCTTCCACTCCTCATATGCTACCGCTGTAGTTGTAGATGAACTCCATGTGCCGCACTTTTCTGCGGCGTCTTCCCCGCCACCACCTCTGCTTCGGTGATGCCTTTTGCCAGTGGAGGCAAAGCGCGCTTGTCGCTACTCATCATGCCATACAAGCTCCTCTCTTCCAAAAAGAGGCGGGTACGGATCTTCCCAAACGTGTAATTGGCACGTCCTTCTAACCTCTTCAAGGGCTAGGCTGCTGTTACCATGGCTGGTGCTGCCATTTTGAGCTTTGGTAATGCTCAGTGCTGCCCTTGAGTTGCAGCACTACGCCTGCTTTTGTTGTTGCTTCTTCCAGAAATATGTTTGCCATGAAATGGCCTGTAGAGGCAAGCAGACTGGGAATTCGGAAAAGAGAGCCAACCACTGGAAACATCACCTCAAAACCTTTCAGATCAACCCATAAAACAGGGACATCAATGGGGGATTTTGAGAGATATGTCCTTTTGGAAATAGGGTATGCTGCTACTCCTACTCCAGCTCATACCAGCCAGGTTGTAAACGGCGTTTTCCCCAATTGTACCAATGGAATGCAAATAGTTTTGCACCAATGGAAAGCTTAGGAAAAATACTTTAATTTGTATGTGCTAGTTTTTGAATTTGACAAAGAAACAAGAGAGTTATGGTCATCACAAGGCGACATTCTTACTCACAGAGAAGATTGTAGTCCTAGCCGACCTCATTTTGAGCATTACTCTCAATCCGACCACTGGATCTTCGCGATCATGGGCATGTTAAAAAGCTTTTTTGTTGAACTAGAAGATCTTGTGAGTGATTGTCAAATTTACTGAAGTTTTCATCCCAGCCTGTCACTCTCAAAGTGACGGCCTGTGCTGGTTGAAGGTGGCAAAGCTTGGCTCTGATACCAAGTGTTGGAACTAGAGAGAGGCAGCCGTGGAGCAGCGAGCATGTGGGACTGGAAGGACATCACTTGTACTGAAGAATGATTGTTGAATCACTCAAAATGGAGTATATATATAGAGCTATATATATAGAGCTAGAGCTTGGGCAAGTCAGCCCTTTCACAAGCCACACCACTTAGCCATGGAGGCTAAGGCTCATACACTAGAGTCCATAGTCTCACACAAGGGAGGAAATCAGCCTAGTAATCAGGCCTACCACCCACACACGACCTAGAGAGCGAGAAAATGCTCTCTTGGCCCACTGCTAGTGGTCACATAATGCATAATGCCATGGAGAATCGCCATGTGTCCATGGCTAGCACACAAGGATCTCACCTCACCGAAAAAGTAAGGAGAGGTACCTATTTCCTAGTCAGCAGACTCTGAGAAGGCAACCGAAGAATCTAGAATCATTTTGGATATTTCTTCCATCAGGTCTTGACCCTAGACCTCTTGCCTTTTTCTTGTCTTAGGCTAAGGCATGCAGCCATCGCCCATGATCACCCAGATATCAGCAATCGATGACCTTGGTCAACTTTGAAAATTCATATCTCCCAATCCGACTGTAGGATCCGCTTGAAACTTGGACCATAGACATTTTGCCACCTGATCTTTCCAATGATGAATTGCGATTGATGATCAGAGAAGGCATTTGGTAGTTTTGAGGAACTTGGTCCTGTGGACCTGAAACTGAGCCGGATGGTTCCTTTCCCAACAATGCATGACATAACGGAACTACTGTAGCAAGAGAGAGAGCGCGATTTGCGATCACGTGTGATCTGGATGCCGAGGAAGTATGACGCCTCTCCCACATCAGATGCTATGACGCGCTCCAGCATGGCTTCCTTGAACTCCTACACTACAGACATATTGTTGGAAAGGAGAAGTGTCATCTACATACACAATGATCATGAGGATCTCATGGCCATGCTGTTAGCCATATACGCTTTAGTCACACTCGGTGCGCTCGAACCCCATGCACTGTAGCGTCGCATCCAACTTGAGGACAAACCCCGACTTATGCAACTTGCAAAGTAGTTATTCCAAGCCATCCATGACGAACCCCTCTACTTGCTCCATATGGATTTTATCCTCTAAGTCACCTTTTAAGAATAACGTTGTGATATCCATGTGTTGAATCTCGAAGTCCTCAGCTGTTGCAAAAGAGAGGAGCATACGCTCTGAGGAAAACTTTGCAACGGGAGCAAAGGTCTCACTATAGTCAATGTCCTCTTGTTGCGAGTAGCCCTTGGCAACCAGCCTTGCCTTGTTTTTTTCCACGTTGCCATCTCCTCTACGCTTCTTCTTGAACACTAATTTGTACTTGATCACCTTGCGTCCATGTAGAGGCTGAGTCACCTCCCACGTGCCATTGTTGAGCTGTGACTGAATCTCTTGCTACATAGCTTGCGCCTTGTCTGCTGCATCTGGTATAACCATGGCCTCCTTGTAGGACGTTGGCTCATCTAAATCTGCTTCGACTACGACATTCATTTGGTCTGGTTTTGAGACCTTCCAGAAATGCCCGGTCTTACCAGGCTTGTAGCACACCCTAAGGAGGTACCTACGATCTGGTGCCGGGGCATTAGCCGGCGCCAAGCACGGTGCTACAGGTAAAACTACTATTGCTGGTGATACTGCATCTCCTTCTTCAACTTTTGCTGATGAGGTTGCTGTATCTCCTACATCAAACATAGGGAGTGGAGTGGTCTCCCATTGTCATAATAAAGAGAAGGTCAAGAGAGAGTGGGTGAGGTAGGGTATCCTCTCCCATTGCCTTGTCAGTTGATGGTTGTCTTGCTTAGTCACAAACAATGTTTGTGCCGATGACGTTACTCTCGTTTAAGACGACATTCCTAGAGATGATGACGTGTCCAGTATCCCTTTCGTAGAGGCAATGGGCCTTGCCTATCATCAGCAAGGCCGATCATAGGCAAGGCCGATCATCGGCATCTCTGCGTCCTATTTGTGCCATTTCTCCTTGAGTAGATGCATGTGCGCCAACTTACCAAAGGCACGGAGGTAGTCCACGCTTGGCTTCTTGCCAAACAATATCTTGTACGCCATCATATGCTCCAAAGCCTTGGTTTGACTACGGTTCTTGATGTATACCACAGTGCTCACTACAGTGTACATCAAGAACCGCAGAAGTCGTAGGTGAGCCGAGCCGCATGTAGCATGGAGTGCACCGACTCAAGAATGTTGGAAAAGGAGCCATCCTGCTCAGTTTCGGGTCTACATGAGCAAGTTCCAAGAAACTACCAAATGCCTACTCCAGTTGTCAATCTGACTTTATCATGGGAAAGATCAGGTAGAAAAATGTCTACCATCCAAGATTCAAGCCGATCGAACGGTCGGACTGGGAGATATGAATTTTCAAAGTTTCCGAGCACATCGACCGCCGATTTTTCGGTGACCATGGGCGATGGCTCCATGCCTTACCCTGAGAAAAGAAAAAGGCAAGATGTCCAGGGTCAAGACCTGATGGCTAGGTTGATTTCCTCTCTTGTGTCTGACTCTAGTGTGTGAGCCTTCGCCTCCATGGCTTGGTAGTGTAGCGTCGGAGAGCGTTGACTTGCCCAAGCTCTAGCTCTATATGTACTCCGTCAATTTAAGTGATTCAATAAATATTCTTCAACACAAGTCATGCCCTTCTAGTCCAACATGTTTCTTGCTCCAAAGCTCCCTCACAGAGATCCAATAAACGGTGCTGCGGTTCGTGCGTTCTGCTATGCTATTCTGCTTTGGCCTGTATGGCACACTACGTTGCTCCTTGATGCTAATTGCTCTGAGGTACTCTTGGAAGCCTTTGGTGAGGTATTTCCCACCGCGGTAGCTATGGAACGCCTTGATTTTCTTGCTCGTCTGCTTCTCTACCATGGGCTTGAACTCTTTGAGCCAGTCAAAGCAATGGTCCTTGGAGGAAAAGAAGTACACAGTAGTGTAACGGCTCAAATCATCAATGACGTTTAGAAAATATATAGAGCCTCCAAAGGTCTGGGTCTGCATCGGACCACACAAGTCTATATGGACCAGCTTCAGCACCTCCTTGGTATGCTCCTGTGCTCTAGAAAATGCCTTGTGATGCTGATTACCCTCTAAACATTTGATGTAGAACTGCTGCTCAAAAGTGGAGATGGTAGGCAAGTCACGCACCATCTGCTTCATTTGAAGCTGCTACAAGGCGCGCATGCCGATGTGGCGGTAGCGCGCATGCCAGATTTGACCATCTATTGCGTGCACTACTGCTGCAAGACTCTACTCACGCGGGATCTTGGTTGTTTCCAATCAGAAGTACATGTCGCCTTCCTTTACCAACCTGGCAAACTCCTCTTCCATTTCCTTGTCGAGGAAGTAGCCATAGTCGTTGCCAAAGACGAGGCGCACTCTTGTGTTTGTTAGAAAGGAGAGTGAGAAGAGGTTGAATCGAGCATGAGTAATATACAACATGCTATGGAACACTACCACTTCAATGCCATACGCGGTCTCTAACCACATGTCCATAATCCCAATCGCATCAACATATACCACTTGATCATCACTTAAAGCCATCGATCGGGTGGGAATGGAGAGAAGCTTTGTAGACCACTCCTTGTGATGCGTAAGGCTCTTGGTACACCCTGAGTCCTTGTACTATTCGAGATCCGCCTTCTCCATCTGCGGCATATCAGACTTCACAATGAAGAGACCTTCGTGCATCTATTTTGCCACATTCATGTTGCCAAAATGGCGAACTCCGACTTGTATCTGCCATTGCTGCCGCTACTACTGATGTCGCTGTGACTGCTCCCACTGTTGTTGCTATTGTTGAGATTATTGCTTCTTAACTACATCTGCTACTCCTTTTGGTCTCTCTTGAGCTTGAAACACTCCTTTTTGTAGTGTCTCTCCTTCTAGCAGTAATGGCATCTGCCTTTCTTCTTGCCTCTCTGGTACCGAGACTACCTATACTACTCGATACCCAATTTTCTGGCCACACATGCTACTTCACTACTGCTTCGCCATTGCGCTTTGCTGTATTGCTACACACTTCCACCTATACCACGTGCGTACAAATGAAGCCAGGTCGAGAGACAGTTGGCACTCCAACATGTCTTGCATCCTATCGTAGCTTGTTGCAAGTCCCCTTAGCATGAGGACGACAAAGTGCATTTCTTCTACAGAGTTGCTAGCCGTTTTCAACTCCTTTGCCAGCTTCTTTGTCATGTTGAAGCACGTGTCCATCCCTTCGCCACCCTGCATTTTCAATGCCATCATGTTCTCCTCCAAAAGCATGACGAAGGCAGGAACCTTGCTCTCATTCTTTTTGCACAACGTGTCTCACCTCTCATTTCCAGTACCCTTGTAACTCATGTAGTGAAAAAACGGGTTGGAGATGGTCTTGACAAGCAGCCTGTAGGCCTCCTTCTCCTTTTTCTTCCACTCCTAATATGCCGGTGCTGTACTTGTACATGAACATGCATCTATTGCACCTTTATGTGGGGTCTTCCCCGCCACCACCTGCGTTGCGGTGATGATTTTTACTTGTGGAGGCGAAGCGCGCTCGTCGCCGCTCAGCACCTCCGACAAGCCCCTCCCCTCCAAAAGGAGACGGGCACAGATCTTTAAAAATATAAAGTTGGTACGCCCTTCTAGCCTTAACTTCAAGGGCATTGAAGGGTTGGGATGCTGTGACCACGCATGCTGCCACCATTTTGAGCTTTGGTGATGCATAATGCTGTCTTTGAGTGGCAGCGCTATTGTTGTTTCTATTGCTGCTTCTGCCAGAAATCTTGTTGAGAGGAAATAGACTATAGATGCAAGCCGAATGGGAATGTGGAAAAACCGAGTCCACTACTAGAACATTTAGCTCCAAAACCTTTCACATTGACCCATAAAACTGTGTCATCAACAAGGGAATTTAGGAGGCATGCCCTTTTGAAAATTGGGTATGCTACTGCTCTTATTCCAGCTCACACGTGCGTGCTTGTAAATGGCATTTTTCCCAAGCATACGAATAAGAGTGCAAATATTTTTGCACCAATGGAAATTGTAGGAAAAAATACTTCAATTCGCATGTTCTATCTTGTAAATTTGACAAGAAAAGAGAGAGTTATGATCATCATAATGCGACAGTCTTACTTAGAGGGAAGAGTGCAGCCTTGGCTGACCTCTTTTGTTGGATCTTCATGATCTTAGGCTCGTTAGAAAGCTTGTTTTACGATCTTGAAGATCTCGTTGCTGATTATCAAGTTAAGTCATCCTTTAATCCTGACCCGTCACTCTGAAAGTGACGGCTTGTGCTAGTTGTAAGTGGAAGAACCTGGTTTTGATGTCAAGTGTTGGAACTTGTCGAGAGATGAAGCCTTGGAATAGCAAGCATGTCGGACTAAAAGGACATCATGTGTGCTAAAGAATGGTTGTTGAGTTACACAAAGTGATGGAGGTCATATAAAGCTAGAACTTGGGCAAGTCAGCTCATCACAAGCCACACCACTTAGCCATGGAGGCTAAGGCTCACACACTAGAGTCAATAATCTCACACAAGAGAGGAAATTGGCAACCTGCCTGAGGCGACGGTCTAGAAAACAGATTCCGACACAATGGTTCCCGCCGACTACTCTTGGTAATGCAACCAAGAGATGATATGACCCTCATAGCCAATGTTCTACACTAAGTAGTTCATATGAATCACTTGTATTGTATCCTTAGCATCTGGTCACTTTCACGCAAGGAGCAAACACCTTGGGCTTAGACCAACTTATGCTTCTTTGGACAACTCTGTAAGGAGTCTCAAAGGTAAGAACCGTGCTCTACAATAGGCAAGTCACAGGTTCTTATAGTCCTAGAGCCATCCTCTAGCCCAGGCGCGCAGTGGCTCCTTGGATGAGCCACTTGGGAGGCAATCTAGATTGCATCATCCCCCCTGCCTACATAGCGCTCCTTGTAACCGCCAAGTGGTGCCAGCCACCAGGAAGGACCTTGGAATATTCTAAGATGTCTCTTAGAACCTTCCTCCCCCCCTTTTGGTCACAAAGAAAATTAGTCAGTGGGCTGGGATTAAACCCAGCGACCTCTCACTCCAGAGACTAATTCTGGAACGTCGAAGCCACGAGGAGTTTTCCTAAGTAGTGTTTGCTGGCTATACTATCCAGATTAGACCAAGGGGACTTGTTCCAAAGGAGTAGTGCATGCCTTGTCTATGTGGACCAGACTTAGGGTACTACGTCCAAGGGAGCAGTGCATTCCTAGTCCGTCTTGTGCGTGTCTAAATATCAGCCATGGACAAGTAGCATATCAGGTCCACAGAAATCAGCCTATTAATCAAGCCGACCACTCAAACACGACCTAGAAAGCTAGCACATTCTCTCGTGGAACTCTCCTAATTCTCACATAACCCACAATCCCATGGAGAATCGCAGTGTGTCCATGGCTAGTTCGGAAGGATCTCACCTTACGTAAAAAGTAAGGAGAGGTATTTTTTTCGTAGTCAGCATACTCTGACATGGTAATCCTAGAATCTAGGAGCTTTTTGGATGTTTCTCCCATCAGGTCTTGACCCTGGACCTCTTGCCTTTTTCTTTTCTCAAGCCAAGGCATAGAGCCATCGCCCATGGTAACTCTGTCACCGGCGCTCGATGACCCCGAAAACTTTGAAAATTCATACATCCCCATCCGACTGTTGGATCGGCCTGAAACTTGGACCGTAGACTTTGTGCCACCCGATCTTTCTAATTGAGAACTCAAATCATTATCATACGAGGCATCTAGTAGTTCCCTAGAACTTGCTCCTGTGGACCTGAAACTGAGCCGGATGGCTCTTTTCCAAGAGATGGCAACGGGAAAGACAATGCAAAAAGGTGGAGCAGATGCAAGTTTATCTACAAGTGCAGCGGTGATGTATGAGTGGGAAAAGAAGGACAAATAGGCCTATAGGTTCCGTATCAACACCATCTCCAATTCACAAGTTCATTACATGTGTTACAAGCCTACTCCAAAAGAGGGATAGGATCAGTTGTATAAGAAATATAGGAACAAGGATCTTGCATTATTCATGTTTTTGCAGGAGAAGATAATGACATTGAAAATGAAGGATTATCAACCGTTGGAGGCGTACACGGATACAACATCTCCATAGCAACAGTAGCAGCAGTCAAAGCAACGTGAGCAGCAGCAGCAACATCAAAACCAGACCGGTGTGCGTCATTTTCAGAACATGAACGTCGCCAAGGAGGTGCGCAACCGCCTCTTCATGGCAAATTTCGACATGTCGCAGAAGGAAAAGGCGGATCTCGCATGGTACAAGGACTCGGAAGGTACCAAGAGTCTGACGCACCACAAGGAGTGGTTTATGCAGATGCTCTCCATTCCCCCCCATCCGATTGCTTTGGGTGATGATCGGGTGGTGTATGCTGAGGGGATTGGTATTGTGGAGATGTGGTTGGAGCCCCCGCGTGGCATTGAAGTGGAAGAATTCTATGGCGTCCTGTATGTACCTGATGTTGGGTTCAATCTTCTCTCAGTGTCCTCTCTCAGCAACACTGGAGTGCGCGTTGTGCTTTACAATGACTGTGGCTACATCCTTGACAAGGAAATAGGACAGGAGTTGACGAGGTCCATGAAAGAAGGCGATATGTACCGCCTGCAGGGGGCGACCAAGATCCCGCGCGAGCAGAGCCTTGTAGCAGTGGTGCAGGCCACAGATGGCAAAATCTGGCATGCGCACTACAGCCACATTGGCATGCGCGCCTTACAACAACTTCAAACAAAGCAGATGGTGCGTGACTTGCCCACCATCTCTAATTTTGAGCAGCAGTTGTACATTGGCTGTTTGGAAGGGAAGCAGCATCGCGAGGCGTTCTCTAGAGCAGGAGAGCGCGTGAAGGAGGTGCTGGAGCTGGTCCACACAGACTTGTGTAGCCCAATACAGACCCAGAGCTTTGGAGACTCTAGGTATTTTCTCACCTTCATTGATGATTTCAGCTGTTATACTGGTGTGTACTTCCTTTCCTCCAAGGACCAGTGGTTGGACAGGTTCAAGGAGTTTAAGGCCATGGTGGAGAACCAGACTAGCAACAAAATCAACGCGCTGCGCAACGACGGCTGTGGAGAGTACCTGAGCAAGGAGTTCCACGACTACCTTGTAGCAGCAGGCATCAAGGCGTAACGCACCGTGCCATATTCACCGCAACAAAACGGCATAGCAGAATGCACCAACCGCACCATCGTTGAGTTGGCGCGCTCCATGTTGCACGCGGCTCGGCTCACCTACGACTTTTGGGCAGAAGCAGTAAGCACTGTGGTGTATATCAAGAACCGCAGTCCAACCAAGGCCTTGGAGCAGATGACGCCGTACAAGGCGTGGTTCGGCAAGAAGCCAAGCGTGGGTCATCTTTGCGCATTTGGCAGCTTGGCGCACATGCACGTGCCAAAGGAGAAGCAGTAAAAGAGGGACGCGAAGAGTGCGCAGATGCTGATGATTGGCTACAACGTGGCAAGTAAGGCGTATCGTTTCTACGAGAGGGATACAGGCCATGTCATCATCTCCGAGGATGTCGTCTTCAATGAGAGCAACGTCATCGGCACCAACATTGTCTGTGAGGAAGCATTAGAAGCAGCAGCTCACGAAGCTGTGGGAGCAGATATTCTTCCTGACCCTGTCTCTCCTGATCCTTCCTCCACTGTGACAGTGGGAGAACCAGTCTACTCTCCCATGTCTGATGTAGTAGATACAGCGGCCTCATCAGCAGAAGTAGAGGAAGAAGATGTACCACCATCAACAAGAGAAGTTTTGCCGGCAGCACCGCGTCAGCAGCCTGCTAACGCTCCAGCACCAGGTCGGAGGTACCCTCTAATAGTTAGTTACAAGCCTGGTGAGCACGGGCATTTCTGGATGCTCCAGAAACCAGACCAGATGAATGTTGCAGTTGCAGCAGACTCTGATGAGCTGACGTTGTACAAGGAGGCCATGGCGGCACCAGATGCAGTATACAAGGCACAAGCTGTGCTGTAGGAGATACAATCGCAGCTCCACAATGGCACGTGGGAGCTAACAGAGCGTCCACCTGGACGCAAGGTGATAAAGTGTAAGTGGGTGTTCAAGAAGAAGTGGGGAGCAGGTGGTAACCTGGAAAAGTACAGGTTCAGGCTGGTCGCCAAGGGCTACTCGCAGTAGGAAGGCATCAACTACACGGAAATATTCGCTCCTGTTGTAAAGTTTGCCTCTCTGTGTACGCTCCTTCCCAATGCAGTAACAGAGAACTTTGAGGTCTACAACATGGACATCAAGACGGCGTTCCTGAACGGTGACGTGGAGGAGGAGATTTACATGGAGCAGCCAGAGGGTTTGGTCATGGATGGCCAGGAGCACCTGGTTTGCAAGCTGCAAAAGTCGATTTACGGCCTCAAGGAAGCGTCGCGTCCTTGGAACCAGAAGTTGGATGCGGCGTTGCAGTGCATGGGGATCGAACGTAGTGAGTGTGACTATTGCGTCTATCGCTGGCAGCATGGTCATGAGGTGCTCATCATCATCGTCTATGTGGATGACAAGCTCCTCTTTTCAAACAGCATGACTGTAGTGAGTTCAAGGAGGCCATGCACGAGCGCTTCCAAATGTCTGATCTCGGGGAGGCATCATTCTTCCTCGGTATCCAGATCAAGCGTGACCTCAAATCACGCTCTTTCTCACTACAAACCGCAATACCAAGGATGTCTTGCAGCGGTTTGGCATGGTCGGTGCGCCGCTGGAGACGCGGCAGAAGCTCATGAGCTTCAATGGAGAAGCAAATGCCATTGAGCGGTAGAAGTACCAGAGTGCCGTCTACAGCCTCATGTACCTGATGATTGCAACCAGGCCGGACCTCGCACGGGCTGTTAGCGTTGTGAGCCAGCACATGGAACATCCCGGACCTGAGCACCAGAAGGCAGTCAAGCGGATCTTCTGCTACCTTGCTGGAACCATCAACATCAGCATCACCTACAACAACGATGAAAACAACATCATTGGCTACATAGACACAGATTGGACTTCAAACCCTGAGGACCGCAAGTCTATCTCTGGACATGTGTTCCTCATGAATGTAGGGGCCATCAGGTGGTGCAGCAAGCGGCAGTAGGTCGTGGTCACCTCAAGTAGGGAAGCTGCGTACGTCTCTATCAGCTTTGGAGCCAAGGAAGCAGTTTGGCTTCAGTGTCTCATGACAGAGATGAGTAGGAGTGCAGCAGTTCCAGTTCCTGTGCACGTCGACAACCAGAGCTCAATCTCACACGCCAAGAATCTTGAGCACCATGCACGCACCGAATACATTGATATCGTATATCATTTCATGACGCACATGGTGTAGGAGGGTGCTATCAAGCTGGAGTTTACTCTAACCAGCAAGCAGGTTGCTGATTTTTGCACCAAGCCAATGATCCGTGAGAAGCGGCAGTTCTGCATGAAGGCATGTGGACTTAGCCCAAAGGGAGATTGATGGGAAAGGACCCATCCGGCTCAGTTTTAGGTCCATAGGAGCAAGTTCCAGAAAAACAACAAGATGCCTGCTTCGATCGTCAATCCAACTTCACCATTGGAAAGATAAGGCGGCAAAATGTCTACGGTCCAAGTTTGAGGTCCATCCAACGGTTGGATTGGAAAATATGAATTTTTGTAGTTTCCGGGGTCATCGACCGCCGATATCCGGGTGACCATGGGCGATGGCTCCATGCCTTAGCCTGAGAAAAGAAAAAGGCAAGAGATCCAAGGTCAAGACCTGATGGGAGAAATATCCAAAAAGGTCTTGTGTGAGTGGTCAGCCTGATTGCTAGGCTGATTGCCTTGTCATAGTGTACTGACTAGGAAAAGGTACCTCTCATTACTTTTTAGGTGAGGTGAGATCCTTGTGTGCTAGCCATGGACACATGGTGATTCTCCATGGGTTTGTGGGTTATATAACCACTAGGAGTGTGCCATGAGAGCATTTTCTAGCTCTCCAGGTCGTGTGTGAGTGGTCAGTCTGATTGCTAGGCTGATTTCCTCCCTTGTGTGAGATTATGGACTCTAGTGTGTGAGCCTTAGCCTCCATGGCTAAGTGGTGTGGCTTGTGAGAGGGCTGACTTGCCCAAACTCTAGCTTTATATGTACTCCATCATTTTGAGTGTTTCAACAACTATTCTACAGCACAAGTGATGCCCTTCCAGTCCCACATGCTCGTTGCTCCAAGGCTCCCTCTCTTCTCCAGATTGAACACTCTTTATACTACAAAAGCTGATTTCAATAAGGGTCAGCAAGGGAGAGTCGATT
Organism: Penium margaritaceum; assembly: GCA_023375785.1. Lineage (NCBI taxonomy): Eukaryota > Viridiplantae > Streptophyta > Zygnematophyceae > Desmidiales > Peniaceae > Penium > Penium margaritaceum. Next base: position 51,618 of record SZWC01001665.1, read on the forward strand.
GCGGACTTCCTCTTGCAGTTTCAAGGACTGCTGCAACAAGTGACCAAAATGAACCTGGAGATCGACACCAACATGCAGGCCATGATCGTCCTCATGGCGCTACCTGAAAGCTGGGATCCTCTGATCACCATCTTTGGCGGTATGAAGGATGAGGATTTGACGTATGAGGCAGTGTTTGAGTACGTGTTCAATGAGGCCATGCGCCGCAACAGTAGTGAGATGAAGATTTCAGCGTATACTGCAAAGTACGGTGGTTGTGGCAACAACACCTCTTATGGTCAGAGCAGTAGTGGAAGCGGTGGCGGTGGAGGAAAACGCAATGGCGGCGGTGGAAAGAGTTCAAAGCATCCTGGGAAGTGCCACAACTATGACAAGCCTGGGGATTGGGCACAGGAGTGCAAGACTCCCAAGAAAGAAGATGAAGATCATGGTGGTAGATATGAGGACAAAGGAAAAGGTAAGAAGGAGTAGACAAACATGATTGCTGAGAGCGTGCTATCAACCAAGGGAGCGGCAGTGCTCAAGCGTATAGCCTATCGGCTCGACTCTGGCACGAACTACCACTCTTCAAGGGAGAAGGATGGGTTCATCACCATTGGGAACAATGAAAGTCGCTTCAGGTGTGCCAACGACAGCCTTGTTCATGCGCAAGGCAAGGAAGATAAGTTGATCAGTATCAACGTGAACGATGCTTAAAAAAGACTTGAAGCTGGAGAACATCGTCTACATGCCGTCGTTTGTGGCAAACCTTTTGTCAGTATCCAAAATCACGGACCACGACAGGACCGTTATCTTCACGGAGAAGAAGGCCGTGATTCTCAAGAATAAGGACATCAAGATCTCCTATCTGAAGGAGAGTCTTATCGCACAAGTTCCAAGAGTTGATGGGCTCTATATACTGCTCAACAAAACCCCTTGAAACTACAAATAAGGGATACGCGGAAATTGAAGAGCCCAAGTCTCCAAAGCCTTTTGTTGCACCACAAGCCATCACCATACCGGCCAACTCCACCAAGACAGATACTGAGCTCTGGCATAGGCGGTTTGGCCATGTGGCCGACAATACACTACAAGCTATGTAGGAGCATGAAGAGGTTCATGGGATGGAGGGATGCTAGGCCAAAGATGAGGGAAAATGCAAAAAGCTATGTGAGCCATGCCTCCAAGGCAAGGCTCAAAGAAAGCCCTTTGGATATAATGGACAACGTGCGACAGCAATCTTGGACCTCATTACTCTGATGTGAGCGGACCATTCTGCACCCCTTCAAACGGCGGCAGGAACTATTTCTAGACCTTTATCGATGACCACAGTCGCAAGATGTGGGTCTTCTTCCTGAAGACGAAGGGGAAAGTAAAGGAGAAGTTGCAAGAGTTTGCCGCGATGGTAGAACGGCAGACACGCAAGAAGGTCAAGGTACTACGCACGGAAAACGGTGGTAAACATGAGATGTGCAAAGGCTGGTTGAGCCAACACGGCATGAACCACGAGACTACCATGTCTTACATCCCCCAGAGCAATGGCGTCACTACGCGGATGAACCAGACTATCTTTGGCATGAGACGAAGCATGCTCTTTAACGCGAAACTCCTACCTCGCTTCTGGGCTGAAGCTATAAGAACTGCTTGTTACCTTGTGAATCTCCCTCCGGCAGCCGCGCTTGGAAGGCATAGTAAGAAGCAGCAAGAGAAGTAGCTCAGGATGCCACAGGAGACTTGGTCAGGAAAGAAGCTAGATACCTCACACTTGAGGGTCTTTGGCTGTACTACTTGGGCAAAGGTCCAAGCAGGAGAAGGAACACGCAAGCCGGATGCACGTGCTCGTAAGTTCATAATATTCGGATAGGACATCGCACACAAAGCGTACTAGCTATGAGACTTAGCGGCTGGAAAGCTCATCAGGAGCCGAGATGTCGACTTTGATTAAAAGACTATCAGCAAGGGATAGTCGTTTGACCCTGTCCATGCTACCAAATGAAGAGAGTGAGTTGTGTTGCTCGAGTCAGGTGATCAGGCACAAGAAAACTGGCACATGGTACCAGTGGAGGATGGTGTTGCAATGAGAGTGGCTGTGTAGGCCAAGACAGCGACACACTCTGACTCTGAGTCTCAATCGTCCGTGGTTTTCGAGTCAAACTCTGAGGCTCGTGGCCCTTCCTCAAACAATGGATCACTTGCAACGCAAGAGCAACCGGAGCAATTAAGCCTTGAAGCACCATCAGCAACACTTCGGCGTAGTACGCGCCAGAAGAAACCTTCGTCCAAGTACCATGCTTAGAGTGCGAAATGGACCAGACTCAGCTGGTCATGGTGTTGGAAAAAGAGCCTACGGCTCACTTTTAGGTCCACAAGAGCAAGTTCCAGGAATGTATTCAATGCTTGCTTCGATCGTCAATCCCAATTCATCTTTGGAAAGATCATATGGGGAAATGTGTACGGTCGAATTTTGAGGCCGATCCAACGGTCGGATTGGGAGATGACTTTTTGAAGTTTCCAGAGTCATCGACCGCCGATATCCGAGTGACCATGGGCGATGGCTCCATGCCTTAGCCTGAGAAAAAAAAAAAGGCAAGAGGTCCAGGGTCAAGAACTGATTCGAGAAATATCCAAAAAAGGTCCTAGATTCTTAGGTTGCCTTGATAGAGTGTACTGACTAGGAGAAAGGTACCTCTCGTTACTTTGTCGATGAGGTGAGATCCTTGTGTGCTAGCCATGCACACATGGCGACTCTCCATGGGATTATGGGTTATGTAACCACTAGGAGTGTACCATAAGAGCATTGTCTAGCTCTCTACATCGTGAATGAGTGGTCAGCCTGATTGCTAGGCTGATTTCCTTCCTTGTGTGAGAGCCTTAGCCTTTAGCTCTATATGTACTCCATCATTTTGAGTGATTAAACAACTATTCTTCAGCACAACTGATGCCTTTCCAGTCCCAAATGCTCACTGCTCCAAGGCTCATTCTCTCCTCCAGTTCCAAAACTCGGTATTAGAGCCAAGTTCTGCTACTTTCAGCCAGTACAGAGCGTCACTTTGAGAGTGACAGGTTGGGGTAAAACCTTCTTGAAATTTGACAATCGGCCACATCATCTTCAGGTTAAAAAGACAGGCTTTCTAACGAGCCCAAAATCGGGAAGATCCAACAGTTGAATTAAGATTTATGCTCAAAACGAGGTCGGCCTGGGCTACAGTTTTCTCTCTAAGTAACGTAGTCACTTTTTGATGACCATAACTCTCTTGTTTCTTTGACAAGTTTAAAAAGTAGCACATACGAATTGAATTTTTTTTCCTAGGTTTTCCATTGGTGGAAAATTTTTTGCATTCCATCAATACGTTTGGGAGAAATGCCGTTTACAAGCTGGTTGGTGTGAGCTGGAGTAGGAGCAGAAGCATACCCTGTTTTCAAGAGGGCATATCTTTCAAAGTGCCTCGTTGATGATCTTGTTTCATGGGTCGATCTGGAAGGTTTTGAGCTGCATTTTTTAGTGGTGGGCTCAGTCTTTCAAAATTCCTAGTCTGCTTGCCTCTAGAGTCCATTTTCTGTCAGATACATTTCTCGCAGAAACTGCAGCAGAAACAAGGGTAGCGCCGCCAGTCAAGGACAGCGTTGAGCATCACCAAAGCTCAAAATGGCAGCATCAGGAGTGCTAACAGCAGCCCACACCTTGGTGAGGCTGGATGGCTCCTTTCCCATTAATCTCCCACGTTGTTGCAATCAGAGTGGGCTTAGTCAACATGCTTCATGCACAACTGCTGCTTTTCAGAGGTCACTGGCTTGGTATAGAAATCAGCATTATACTGGCTGGTTGGAGGAAACTCCAGCTTGATAGCACCGTCCTGCAGCATATGTCAAATGAAGTGATAGCGATGTCAATGTGCTTGATGTCTGCATGGTGCTCATGATTCTTGGCGCATACGGTTGTGCTCTGGTTGTCGCCAGAACTGGAACTGCTGCACTCCTACTCATCTCCACCATGACACTCTGATGCCAAATCGCTTCCTTGGCTCCAAAACTAAGAGAGACATACTTAGCTTCAGTATTAGAGGTGGCCACAACCACTTGCTGCTTCGTGCACCAGCTGATGGCTCCACCATTCACGAGGAACACATGTCCAGAGGTGAACTTGCAGTCCTTAATGTTTGAAGCCCGATCTGCATCTGTATAGCCGATGATGTCGTTGTCGTTGCCGTTGTAGGTGATGCCGATGTTAGTGGGTTGAGCAAGGTAGCGGAAGATCCGTTTCACTCCTTTCTGGTGCTCAGGTCCGGGGTTTGCCATGTATTGTCTCACAGCGCTAACAGCATGTGCGAGGTCCGGCCTGGTTGCAACCATCAGGTACATGGGGCTACCGACGGCGCTCTGGTGCTTTTGCCACTCAGCTGCATATGCTTCTCTACTCAAGCTCACGAGGTATTGCCGCATCTCCAGAGGCTTGCCGATGGACTTGGTCTCTGCGATGTGGAACCGCTAGAAAATATCCTTGAAGTAGCCACTCTGCTGTAGCAAGAGAGAGCTTGATTTGCATTCACGCATGATCTGGATGCTGTGGAAGTATGACGCCTCCTCGAGATCAGATATTTAGAAGCTCTCCTGCATGGCTTCTTTGAACTCTTGCAGTGCAGACATGCTGTTAGAACAGAGGAGCATGTGATCCACATACACGATGATGATAAGGACCTCATGCTCATGCTGCTACCGATAGACGCTGTACTCACACTCGCTTTGCTCGAACCCCATGCACTGCAAAGCCACATCAACTCAGGTTCCAATCACGCGACGCTAGCTTGAGGCCATACAACAACTTCTGCAGCTTGCAAACCAGGTGCTCCTGGCCATCCATGAAGAACCCCTCCTGCTACTCCATGTAAATCTTCTCCTCTAGGTCACCGTTCAGGAACGCCGTCTTGTCATCCATGTGGTAGACCTAAAAGTCCTCTACTGCTGCATAGGAAAGGAGCATACACAGAGAGGCAAATGTTGCAATAGGGGCAAAGGTTTTTTGTGTAATCGATGCCCTCCTGCTACAAGTAGTCCTTGGCAACTAGCATCGCCTTGTGCTTTTCCAGGTTGCCATCTGCTCCCCACTTCCTCTCGAACATCCACTAGCACTTGATCACCTTGAGTCCACGTGGACGCTCAGTAAGCTCCCACGTGTCGTTGTCGAGCTGCGACTCTATCTGGTGATGCACATCTTGTGCCCAACTAGCTGCATCTGGTGCACTCATGGCCTCCTTGTACGACGTTGGCTCATCACAGTCTCCTGCAACTGCGATATTCATCTGGTCTGGTTTTTGGAGCATGAAGAAATGCCCGTGCTCACTAGGCTTGTAGCGCACCCTGAGAGAATACCTTTGACCTGGTACTCGAGCGTTAGCAGGCGGCTTGCACGGTGCTCCTGGCAGAACTGCTCTTGCTGATGGTGATGCATCTTCTTCCTCTGCTTCCGTCGATGAGGCCGTTGCATCGACTGCATCAGATATGGGAGAATAGAGTGGTTCTGCCACTATCACAATAGAGGAAGGATCACGAGAGACCAGGTTAGGAAGGATATCTTCTCCCATTGCCTCGTGAGCTATTGCTTTTGCTGCCTCTTCATAGACAATGTTGGTGCCGATGACCTTGCTCTCATTAAAGACATCCCTGGAGATGATGACGTGGCGTGTATCCCTCTCGTAGAGACAATATGCCTTGCTTGCCACGTCGTAGCTGATCATGAGCATATGTGTGCTCTTCGCGTCCCACTTTTGCTGCTTCTCCTTTCGCACGTACATGTGTGCCAATATGCCAAATGCGCGAACATAACCCATGCTCGGCTTCTTGCCAAACCTCACCTCGTACTGCATCATCTACTCTAGGGCCTTGGTTCGACTTCGATTCTTGATGTACACAGTAGTGCTCACTACTTCGGTCCAAATGTCGTAGGTCAACCGGGCCGCGTGTAGCATAGAGCGCAATGACTCAACGATGGTGTGGTTGGCGTGTTCTGCTATGGTATTCTACTGCGGCGAGTATGGTGCGGTGTGCTGCGCTTTGATGCTTATTGCTACGAGGTAGTCTTTAAAATCCTTGCTCATACACTCTCCATCGTTGTCACTGCACAATGCCTTGATTTTCTTGCCAGTCTATTTCTCCACCATGGCCTTGAACTCCTTGAACCTGTCAAAGCACTCGTTCTTGGAGGAAAGGAACTACACAACCGTAAAACGACTGAAATCATCAATGAAGATGAGAAGATATCTAAAGCCTGCAAAGCTCTGGGTCTGCATCGGGCCACACAAGTCTGTGTCGGCCAGCTCCACCACCTCCTTCACACGCTCCCCTACTCCAAAGAACACCTGGTGATGTTACTTCCCCTCTAAACAGCCGAAGCACAACTGTTGCTCAAAGATAGAGGTGGTGGGCAAGTCACGCACCATCTGCTTTGTTTAAAGTTGCTACAAGGCGTCATGCCGATGTGGCCATAACGTGCATGCCAGATTTTGCCATCTCTGGCGTGTACCACTATTGCAACACTCTGCTCGCGTGGGACTTTGTTCATCTCTAACAGGCGGTACATGTCGCCTTCTGTCATCGACCTGGCCAATTCCTCTCCCGTTTCCTCGTCGAGGATGTAGCCATAGTCATCATCAAAGACGACTCGCAGTCCTGTGTTGGTGAGAGAGGATACTGAGAGAAGATTGAACATAACATTAGGTACGTATAGCACGCCATGAAAGACTTCCACTTCAATGCCACGCAGGGTCTCCAACCACGTCCACAATTCCAATCCCCTCACTATACACCACCCGATCATCACCCAAAGCAATCGGACGGGGGAGAATGGAGAGTAGCAGGGTAAACCACTCCTTGTGGTACGTCAGGCTCTTGGTACACCCGCAGCCCTTGTACCACGCCAGATGCGCCTTCTCTTTCTTCGACATGTCAGACTTTGCCATAAAGAGGCGGCCACGTACCTCCTTGGCCACGTTCATGTTGCCAAAATGGCGCACGCCGGTTAGGTTCTACTGTTGCTACTGCTGACGTTGTTGTGACTGCTGCTGTTGTTGCTGTGGAGATTGGTGCTTTTGTTGCTGTTGCTGCTGTTCTTTCTAGTCCCTCTTGAACTTGAAATACTCTGTCTTGTAGTGCCCCTTTTTGTGGCAATAGTCGCACTTGTCATTCTTCTTGCCTCTTTGCTACCTGGATTGCTGCCGCTGCTAATTGCGTGAGTCCATGGCCATGAAAGCTGCTTCACTAATCCTGTTGCCGCCATTGCGCTTTGCTGCATTGCAACGTAGTTCTACCTGCACCAGGTGCACGTAGTTGAAGTCCAGGTCGAGAGTCGGCTGGCACTCTAACGTCTCTCGCACCGTGTCAAAGCTTGTTCAGAGTCTCCTCAGCAAGAGGAGGAAGAAGCGCATGTCTTCCACAGGGTTGCCCGCCGCTTTCAGCTACATCGCCAGCTCCTTTACCCTGTCCAAGTATGCCTCCATCTCCTCGCCATCCTGCATTTTCAATTCCATCATCTTCTCCTCTAAAAGCATGAGGAATGCAGGATCCTTGCTCTCATACTTCTTGCCCAACGTGTCCCACCCCTCTTTTGCAGTAGCCTTGTCACTCACATACTGAAGATGCGGGTTGGAAATGGTATTGACAAGCAGCCCGTAAGCCTGCCTGTCCTTCTTCTTCCACTCCTCATATGCCGCCCCTGTAGTTGTAGACGAACTTCCATGTGCCGCACGTTTATGCAGTGTCTTCCCCGCCACCATCCTTGATGCGGTGATGCCTTTTGCCAGTGGAGGCGAAGCACGCTTATCGCCACTCATCACGCCATACAAGCTCCTCTCTTCTGAAAAGAGGCGGGTACAGATCTTCCCAAACGTGTAATTGGCACGTCCTTCCAACCTCTCCAAGGGCTAGGCTGCTGTTACCATGGTTGGTGCTGTCATTTTGAGCTTTGGTAATGCTCAGTGTGACCCTTGAAGGGCAGCACTACCCCTGCTTTTGCTGCTGCTTCTGCCTGAAACTTGTTTGCCATAAAATGGCCTGTAGAGGCAAGCAGACTGGGAATTTGGAAAAGAGAGCCAACCACAGGAAACTTCAGCTCAAAACCTTTCAGATCAACCCATAAAACAGGGACATTAACGGGGGATTTTGAGAGATATGTCCTTTTGGAAACAGGGTATGCTGTTGCTCCTACTCCAGCTCATACCAGCCAGGTTGTAAATGGCATTTTTCCCAATTGTACCAATGGAATGCAAATAGTTTTGCACCAATGGAAAGCTTAAGAAAAATACCTTAGTTTGTATGTGCTAGTTTTTAAATTTGAGAAAGAAACGAGAGAGTTATGGTCATCACAAGGCGACACTCTTCTCTCTTACTCAGAGAGAAGAGTGTAGTCCTGGCCGACCTCGTTTTAAGCATTACTCTCAATCCGACCATTGGATCTTCACGATCATGGGCATCTTAAAACGCTTTTCTGTTGAACTAGAAGATCTTGTGAGTGATTGTCAAATTTACTGAAGTTTTCATCCCAGCCCGTCACTCTCAAAGTGACGGCCTGTGCTGGCTGAAGGTGGCAAAGCTTGGCTCTGATACCAAGTGTTGGAAGTAGAGAGAGGCAGCCGTGGAGCAGCGAGCATGTGGGACTGGAAAGACATCACTTGTGCTGAAGAATGATTGTTGAATCACTCAAAATGGAGTATATATAGAGCTAGAGCTTGGGCAAGTCAGCCCTTTCACAAGCCACACCACTTAGCCATGGAGGCTAAGGCTCATACACTAGAGTCCATAGTCTCACACAAGGGAGGAAATCAGCCTAGTAATCAGGCCTACCATCCACACACGACCTAGAGAGCGAGAAAATGCTCTCTTGGCCCACTGCTAGTGGTCACATAATGCATAATGCCATGGAGAATCGCCATGTGTCCATGGCTAGCACACAAGGATCTCACCTCACTGAAAAAGTAAGGAGAGGTACCTTTTTCCTAGTTAGCAGACTGAGAAGGCAACCGAAGAATCTAGAATCATTTTGGATACTTCTCCCATCAGGTCTTGACCCTGAACCTCTTGTCTTTTTCTTGTCTTAGGCTAAGGCATGGAGCCATCGCCCATGATCACCCGGATATCAGCAGTCGATGACCTTGGTCAACTTTGAAAATTCATATCTCCCAATCCGACTGTAGGATCCGCTTGAAACTTGGACCATAGACATTTTGCCACCTGATCTTTCCAATGATGAATTGCGATTGATGATCAGAGAAGGCATTTGGTAGTTTTGAGGAACTTGGTCCTGTGGACCTGAAACTGAGCCAGTTGGTTCCTTTCCCAACAATGCATGACATAACGGAACTACTATAGCAAAAGAGAGAGCGCGATTTGCGATCACGTGTGATCTGGATGCCGAGGAAGTATGACGCCTCTCCTACATCAGATGCTATGACGCGCTCCAGCATGGCTTCCTTGAACTCCTACACTACAGACATATTGTTGGAAAGGAGAAGTGTCATCTACATACACAATGATCATGAGGATCTCATGGCCATGCTGTTAGCCATATACGCTTTAGTCACACTCGGTGCGCTCGAACCCCATGCACTGTAGCGTCGCATCCAACTTGAGGACATACCCCGACTTATGCAACTTGCAAAGTAGTTATTCCAAGCCATCCATGACGAACCCCTCTACTTGCTCCATATGGATTTTATCCTCTAAGTCACCTCTTAAGAATAACGTCGTGATATCCATGTGTTGAATCTCGAAGTCCTCAGCTGTTGCAAAAGAGAGGAGCATACGCTTTGAGGAAAACTTTGCAACAGGAGCAAAGGTCTCACTATAGTCAATGTCCTCTTGTTGCGAGTAGCCCTTGGCAACCAGCCTTGCCTTGTTTTTTTCCACGTTGCCATCTGCTCTACGCTTCTTCTTGAACACTAATTTGTACTTGATCACCTTGCGTCCATGTAGAGGCTGAGTCACCTCCCACGTGCCGTTGTTGAGCTGTGACTGAATCTCTTGCTACATAGCTCGCGCCTTGTCTGCTGCATCTGGTATAACCATGGCCTCCTTGTAGGACGTTGGCTCATCTAAATCTGCTTCGACTACGACATTCATTTGGTCTGGTTTTAAGAGCTTCCAGAAATGCCCGGTCTTACCAGGCTTGTAGCACACCCTAAGGAGGTACCTACGATCTGGTGCCGGGGCATTAGCCGGCGCCAAGCACGGTGCTAAAGGTAAAACTACTATTGCTGGTGATACTGCATCTCCTTCTTCAACTTCTGCTGATGAGGTTGCTGTATCTCCTACATCAAACATAGGGAGTGGAGTGGTCTCCCATTGTCGTAATAAAGGAAAGGTCAAGAGAGAGTGGGTGAGGTAGGATATCCTCTCCCATTGCCTTGTCAGTTGATGGTTGTCTTGCTTAGTCACAAACAATGTTTGTGCCGATGACGTTACCCTCCTTTAAGACGACATTCCTGGAGATGATGACGTGTCCAGTATCCCTTTCGTAGAGGCAATGGGCCTTGCCTATCATCAGCATAGCCGATCATAGGCAAGGCCGATCATCGGCATCTCTGCGTCCCATTTGTACCATTTCTCCTTGAGTAGATGCATGTGCGCCAACTTACCAAAGGCACGGAGGTGGTCCACGCTTGGCTTCTTGCCAAACAATATCTCGTACGCCATCATATGCTCCAAAGCCTTGGTTGGACTACGGTTCTTGATGTACACCGCAGTGCTCACTATAGTGTACATCAAGAACCGCAGAAGTCGTAGGTGAGCCGAGCCGCATGCAGCATGGAGTGCACCGACTCAAGAATGTTGGAAAAGGAGCCATCCTGCTCAGTTTCGGGTCTACATGAGCAAGTTCCAAGAAACTACCAAATGCCTACTCCAGTTGTCAATCTGACTTTATCATGAGAAAGATCAGGTAGAAAAGTTTATATCATCTAAGTTTCAAGCCGATCGAACGGTCGGACTGGGAGATATGAATTTTCAAAGTTTCCGAGCACATGGACCGCCGATTTTTCGGTGACCATGGGCGATGGCTCCATGCCTTACCCTGAGAAAAGAAAAGGGCAAGAGGTCCAGGGTCAAGACCTGATGGCTAGGTTGATTTCCTCTCTTGTGTCTCACTCTAGTGTGTGAGCCTTAGCCTCCATGGCTTGGTAGTGTGGCGTCGGAGAGAGTTGACTTGCCCAAGCTCTAGCTCTATATGTACGCCGTCAATTTAAGTGATTCAATAACCATTCTTCAGCACAAGTCATGCCCTTCTAGTTCGACATGTTTCTTGCTCCAAAGCTCCCTCACAGAGATCAAATAAACGGTGCTGCGGTTCGTGCGTTCTGCTATGCTATTCTGCTTTGGCCAGTATGGCACACTACGTTGCTCCTTGATGCTAATTGCTCTGAGGTACTCTTGGAAGCCTTTGGTGAGGTATTTCCCACCGCGGTAGCTATGGAACGCCTTGATTTTCTTGCTCTTCTGCTTCTCCACCATGGGCTTGAACTCCTTGAGCCAGTCAAAGCAATGGTCCTTGGAGGAAAAGAAGTACACAGTAGTGTAACGGCTCAAATCATCAATGACATTTAGAAAATATATAGAGCCTCCAAAGGTCTGGGTCTGCATCGGACCACACAAGTCTATATGGACCAGCTCCAGCACCTCCTTGGCACGCTCCTGTACTCTAGAAAACGCCTTGTGATGCTGATTACCCTCTAAACATTCGATGCAGAACTGCTGCTCAAAAGTGGAGATGGTAGGCAAGTCACGCACCATCTGCTTCATTTGAAGCTGCTACAAGGCGCGCATGCCAATGTGGCGGTAGCGCGCATGCCAGATTTGACCATCTATTGCCTGCACTACTGCTGCAAGACTCTACTCATGCGAGATCTTGGTTGTTTCCAATCAGAAGTACATGTCGCCTTTGTTTACCAACCTGGCAAACTCCTCTTCCATTTCCTTGTCGAGGAAGTAGCCATAGTCGTTGTCAAAGATGAGGCGCACTCTTGTGTTCGTTAGAAAGGAGAGTGAGAAGAGGTTGAATCTAGCATGAGCAATATACAACATGCTATGGAACACTACCACTTCAACGCCATACGCGGTCTCCAACCACATGTTTATAATGCCAATCGCATCAACATACACGACTTGATCATCACTTAAAGCCATCGATCGGGTGGGAATGGAGAGAAGCTTTGTAAACCACTCCTTGTGATGCGTAAGGCTCTTGGTACACCCTGAGTCCTTGTACTATTCGAGATCCGCCTTCTCCATCTGCGGCATATCAGACTTCACAATGAAGAGACCTTCGTGCATCTATTTTGCCACATTCATGTTGCCAAAATGGCAAACTCCGACTTGTATCTGCCATTACTACCGCTACTACTGATGTCGTTGTGACTGCTCCCACTGTTGTTGCTATTGTTGAGATTACTGCTTCTTAACTACATCTGTTACTCCTGGTCTCTCTTGAGCTTGAAACACTCCTTTTTGTAGTGTCTCTCCTTCTAGCAGTAATGGCATCTGCCTTTCTTTTTGCCTCTCTAGTACCGAGACTACCTGTACTACTCGTTACCCAATTTTCTGGCCATACATGCTACTTTACTACTGCTGTCGCCATTCCACTTTGCTGCATTGCTACATAGTTCCACCTATACCACGTGCGTACAAATGAAACCAGGTCAAGAGACAGCTGGCACTCCAACATCTCTCTCTTCCTATCATAGCTTGTTGCGAGTCCCCTTAGCATGAGGACGACAAAGTGCATTTCTTCTACAGAGTTGCTGGCCGCTTTCAACTCCTTTGCCAGCTTCTTTGTCATGTTGAAGCACGCCTCCATCACTTCACCACCCTGTATTTTCAATGCCATCATGTTCTCCTCCAAAAGCATGACGAAGGCAGAATCCTTGCTCTCATTCTTTTTGCACAACGTGTCTCACCTCTCATTTCCAGTACCCTTGTAACTCATGTCGTGAAAATACGGGTTGGAGATGGTCTTGACAAGCAGCCTGTAGGCCTGCTTCTCCTTTTTCTTCCACTCCTAATATGCCGGTGCTGTACTTGTACATGAACATGCATCTATTGCACCTTTTTGTAGGGTCTTCCCCGCCACCACCTGCGTTGCGGTGATGATTTTTACTTGTGGAGGCGAAGCGCGCTCGTCGCCGCTCACCACCTCCGACAAGCCCCTCCCCACCAAAAGGAGACGGGCACAGATCTTAAAAAATGTAAAGTTGGTACGCCCTTCTAGCCTTAACTTCAAGGGCATTGAAGGATTGGGATGCTGTGACCACGCATGCTGCTGCCATTTTAGGCTTTGGTGATGCATAATGCTGTCTTTGAGTGGCAGCGATATTGTTGCTTCTATTGCTGCTTCTGCCAGAAATCTTTTTGAGAGGAAATAGACTATAGATGCAAGCCGAATGGGAATGTGGAAAAACCGAGTCCACCACTAGAACATTCAGTTCCAAAACCTTTCACATTGACCCATAAAACTGTGTCATCAATAAGGGAATTTAGGAGGCATGCCCTTTTGAAAATTGGGTATGCTACTGCTCTTGTTCTAGCTCACATGTGCGTGCTTGTAAATGGCGTTTCTCCCAAGCATACGAATAAGAGTGCAAATGTTTTTGCACCAATGGAAATTGTAGGAAAAAATACTTCAATTCGCATGTTCTATCTTGTAAACTTGATAAGAAAAGAAAGAGTTATGATCATCACAATGCGACAGTCTTACTTAGAGGGAAGAGTGTAGCCTTGGCTGACCTCTTTTGTTGGATCTTCATGATCTTAGACTCGTTAGAAAGCTTGTTTTGCGAACTTGAAGATCTCGTTGCTGATTATCAAATTAAGTCATTCTTTAACCCTGACCTGTCACTCTCAAAGTGACGGCCTGTGCTAGTTGTAAGTGGGAGAACCTGGTTTTGATGTCAAGTGTTGGAACTTGCCGAGAGAGGTAGCCTTGGAATAGCAAGCATGTGGGACTAAAAGGGCATCATATGTGCTGAAGAATGGTTGTTGAATCACACAAAGTGATGGAGGTCATATAAAGCTAGAACTTGGGCAAGTCAGCTCATCACAAGCCACACCACTTAGCCATGGAGGCTAAGGCTCACACACTAGAGTCAGTAATCTCACACAAGAGAGGAAATTGGCAAGCTGCCTGAGGCGACGGTCTAGAAAACAGATTCCGACACAATGGTTTCCGCCGACTACTCTTGGTAATGCAACCAAGAGATGATATGACCCTCATAGCCAAGGTTCCACACTAAGTAGTTCATATGAATCACTTCCTTGCACTGTATCCTTAGCATCTGGTCACTTTCACGCAAGGAGCAAACACCTTGGGCTTAGACTAACTTATGCTTCTTTGGACAACTGAGTAAGGAGTCTCAAAGGTAAGAACTGTGCTCTATTATAGGCAACTCACAGGTTCTTATAGTCCTACAGCCATCCTCTAGCCCAGGCGCGCAGTGGCTCCTTGGATGAGCCACTTGGGAGGCAATCTAGATTGCATCATCCCCCGTGCCTACATAGCGCTCCTTGTGACCACCAAGTGGCGGCAGCCACCAGGAAGGACCTTGGAATATTCTAAGATGTCTCTTAGAACCTTCCTCTCCCCCTTTTGGTCACAAAGAAAGTTAGTCAGTGGGCTGGGATTTGACCCAGCGACGTCTCGCTCCAGAGACTAATTCTGGAACGTCGAAGCCACGAAGAGTTTTCCTAAGTATCCAATGTTTGCTGGCTAAACTATCCAGATTAGACCAAGGGGACTTGTTCCAAAGGAGTAGTGCATGCCTTGTCTATGTGGACCAGACTTAGGGTACTATGTCCAAGGGAGCAGTGCATTCCTAGTCCGTCTTGTGCGTATCCAAATATCAGCCATGGACAAGGAGCATATCAGGTCAATAGAAATCAGCCTATTAATCAGGCCGACCACTCAAACACGACCTAGAAAGCTAGCAAATTCTCTCGTGGAACTCTCCTAATTCTCACATAACCCACAGTCCCATGGAGAATCGCTGTGTGTCCATGGCTAGCTCGGAAGGATCTCACCTTACGTAAAAAGTAAGGAGAGGTATTTTTTTCATAGTCAACATACTCTGACAAGATAATCCTAGAATCTAGGAGCTTTTGGGATATTTCTCCCATGAGGTCTTGACACTGGACCTCTTGCCTTTTTCTTTTCTCAAGCCAAGGCATAGAGCCATCGCCCATGGTAACTCTATCACCGGCGCTCGATGACCCCGAAAACTTGGAGAATTCATACATCCCAATCCGATTGTTTGATCGACCTGAAAATGAAGGATTATCAACCGTTAGAGGCGTACATGGATGGGACATCTCCATAGCAACAACAGCAGAAGTCACAACAACGTGAGCAGCAGCAGCAGCAGCAAAACCAGACCGGTGTGCGTCATTTTCACAACATGAACGTCGCCAAGGAGGTGCGCAACCACGTCTTCATGGCAAATTTCGACATGTCGCAGAAGGAAAATGCGGATCTCGCGTGGTACAAGGACTCGGAATGTACCAAGAGTCTGACGCACCACAAGGAGTGGTTTACGCAGATGCTCTCCATTCCCCCCCGTCCGATTGCTTCGGGTGATGATCGGGTGGTGTATGCTGAGGGGATTGGGATTGTGGAGATGTGGTTGGAGCCCCCGCCTGGCATTGAAGTGGAAGAGTTCCATGGCGTCCTGTATGTACCTGATGTTGGGTTCAACCTTCTCTCAGTGTCCTCTCTCAGCAACACTGGACTGCGCGTTGTCCTTGATAATGACTCTGGCTACATCCTCGACAAGGAAATAAGAGAGGAGTTGGCGAGGTCGATGAAAGAAGGCGATATGTACCGCCTGCTGGGGGCGACCAAGATCCCGCGCGAGCAGAGCCTTGTAGCACTTGTGTAGGGCACAAATGGCAAAATCTGGCATGCGCACTACGGCCACATTGGCATGGGCGCCTTACAACAACTTCAAACAAAGCAGATGGTGCGTGACTTGCCCACCATCTCTAACTTTGAGCAGCAATTGTACATTGGTTTGGAAGGGAAGCAGCATCGCGACGCGTTCTCTAGAGCAGGAGAGCGTGTGAAGGAGGTGTTAAAGCTGGTCCACACAGACT
Organism: Penium margaritaceum; assembly: GCA_023375785.1. Classification (NCBI taxonomy): domain Eukaryota; kingdom Viridiplantae; phylum Streptophyta; class Zygnematophyceae; order Desmidiales; family Peniaceae; genus Penium; species Penium margaritaceum. The sequence goes on from SZWC01001665.1 coordinate 67,716, forward strand.
TGTATAGCCCAATACAGACCCAGAGCTTTGGAGGCTCTAGGTATTTTCTCACCTTTATTGATGATTTCAGCCGTTACACTACTGTTTACTTCCTTTCCTCCAAGGACCAGTGCTTTGACAGGTTCAAGGAGTTCAAGGTCATGGTGGAGAACCAGACTAGCAACAAAATCAACGCGTTGCGCAACGACCGCTGTGGAGAGTACCGGAGCAAGGGGTTCCACGACTACCTTTTAGTTGTAGGCATCAAGGCGCAGCGCACCGCACCATACTTGCCGCAACAGAACGGCATAGCAGAACGCACCAACCGCACCATTGTTGAGTTGGCGCGCTCCATGTTGCACACAACTCGGCTCACCTACGACTTTTGGGCGGAAGCAGTAAGGACTGCGGTGTACATCTAGAACCGTAGTCGAACCAAGGCCCTGGAGCAGATGACGCCGTACGAGGCGTGGTTCGGCAAGAAGCCAAGCGTGGGTCATCTTTGCGCATTTGGCAGCTTGGCGCACATGCACGTGCCAAAGGAGAAGCAGTAAATGAGGGACGCGAAGAGTGTGCAGATGCTGATGATTGGCTACGATGTGGCAAGTAAGGCGTATCGTCTCTACGAGAGGGATACAGGCCATGTCATCATCTCCAAGGATTTCGTCTTCAATGAGAGCAACGTCATCGGCACCAACATTGTCTGTGAGGAGGCAGCAGAAGCAGCAGCTCACGAAGCTGTGGGAGCAGATATTCTTCCTGACCCCGTCTCTCCTGATCCTTCCTCCACTATGACAGTGGGAGAACCAGTCTACTCTCCCATGTCTGATGCAGTAGATACAACGGCCTCATTAGCAGAAGTACAGGAAGAAGATGTACCACCATCAATTAGAGAAGTTGTGCCGGCAGCACCGCGTCAGCCACCTGCTAACGCTCCAGCACCAGGTCGGAGGTACACTGTCATGGTTAGTTACAAGCCTGGTGAGCACGGGCCTTTCAGGATGCTCGAGAAACCAGACCAGATGAACGTCGCAGTTGCAGCAGACTCTGATGAGCCGACGTTGTACAAGGAGGCCATGGTGATACCAGATGCAGCAGAGAAGGCACAAGCTGTGCTGTAGGAGATACAATCGCAGCTCCACAATGGCACTTGGGAGCTGACAAAGCGTCCACCTAGACGCAAGGTGATAAAGTGTAAGTGGGTGTTCAAGAAGAAGTGGGGAGCAGATGGTAACCTGGAAAAGTACAGGTTCAGGCTGGTCGCCAAGGGCTACTCGTAGTAGGAAGGCATCGACTACACGGAAATATTCGCTCCTATTGTAAAGTTTGCCTCTCCGTGTACGCTCGTTCCCAATGCAGTAACAGGGAACTTTGAGGTCCACCACATGGACGGTTACATGGAGGAGGAGATTTACATGGAGCAGCCAGATGGTTTGGTCATGGATGGCCAGGAGCACCTGGTTTGCAAGCTGCAAAACTCGATTTACGGCCTCAAGCAAGCGTCGCGTCCTTGGAACCAGAAGTTGGATGCGGCGTTGCAGTGCATGGGTTTCGAACGCAGTGAGTGTACCTATAGCGTCTATTGCTGGCAGCATGGTCATGAGGTGCTCATCATCATCGTCTATGTGGATGACATGCTCCTCTTTTCAAACAAGAGTGCACTGCAGGAGTTCAAGGAGGCCATGCACGAGCGCTTCCAAATGTCTGATCTCGGGGAGGCATCATTCTTCCTCGGTATCCAGATCAAGCGTGACCACAAATCACGCTCTCTCTCACTACAAACCGTAATATCAAGGATGTCTTGCAGCGGTTTGGCATGACAGGGGCAAAACACATCGGTGCGCCGCTGGAGACGCGGTAGAAGCTCATGAACTTCAATGGAGAAGCAAATACCATTGAGCAGCAGAAGTACCAGAGCGCCGTCTACAGCCTCATGTACCTGATGGTTGCAACCAGGCCGGACCTCGCACAGGCTGTTAGCGTTGTGAGCTAGCACATGGCACATCCCGGACCTGAGCACCAGAAGGCAGTCAAGCGGATCTTCTGCTACCTTACTGGAACCATCAACATCAACATCACCTACAACGACAATGACAACAGCATCATTAGGTATATAGACATAGATTGGACTTCAAACCCTGAGGACCGCAAGCGTATCTCTGGACATGTGTTCCTCATGAATGTTGGGGCTATCAGTTGGTACACCAAGTGGCAGGTGGTTGTGGTCACCTCAAGTAGGGAAGCTGCGTCCGTCTCTATCAGCTTTAGAGCCAAGGAAGCAGTTTGGCTTCGGTGTCTCATGACAGAGATGAGTAGGTGTGCAGTAGTTCCAATTCCTCTACACGTCGACAACCAGAGCACAATCACACACGCCAAGAATCCTGAGCGCCATGCACGCACCAAGTACATTGATATCGCATATCATTTCATGACGCACATGGTGTAGGAGGGTGCTATCAAGCTGGAGTTTACTCTAACCAGCAAGCAGGTTGCTGATTTTTGCACCAAGCTAATGATCCGTGAGAAGCAATAGTTCTGCATGAAGGCATGTGGACTTAGCCCACTCTGACTGCGGCAACGTAGGAGATTGATGGGAAAGGACCCATGTAGCTCAGTTTAAAGTCCATAGGAGCAAGTTCCAGAAAAACTCCAAGATGCTCGATCGTCAATCCAACTTCACCATTGGAAAGATCAGGCGGCAAAATGTTTACGATCCAAGTTTGAGGCCCATCCAACGATTGGATTGGAAGATATGAATTTTCGTAGTTTCCGGGGTCATCGACCGCTTATATCCGGGTGACCATGGGCGATGGCTCAATGCCTTAGCCAGAGAAAAGAAAAAGACAAGAGATCCAGGGTCAAGACGTGATGGGACAAATATCCAAAAAGGTCTTGTGTGAGTGGTCAGCCTGATTGCCTTGTCGGAGTGTACTGACTAGGAAAAGGTACCTCTCCTTACTTTTTAGGTGAGGTGAGATCCTTGTGTGCTAGCCATGGACACATGGCGATTCTCCATGGGATCGTGGGATATATAACCACTAGGAGTGTGCCATGAGAGTATTTTCTACCTCTCCAGGTTGTGTGTGAGTGGTCAGTCTGATTGCTAGGCTGATTTCCTCCCTTGTGTGAGATTATGGACTCTAGTGTGTGAGCCTTAGCCTCCATGGCTAAGTGGTGTGGCTTGTGAGAGGGCTGACTTGCCCAAGCTCTAGCTTTATATGTACTCCATCATTTTGAGTGTTTCAACAACTATTCTACAGCACAAGTGATGCCCTTCGAGTCCCACATGCTCGTTGCTCCAAGGCTCCCTTTCTCCTCCAGATCGAACACTCTTTATACTACAAAAGCTGATTTCAATAAAGGTCAGCAAGGGAGAGTCGATTGCGATCTTCCTCTTGCAGTTTCAAGGTCTGCTGCAGCAAGTGACCAAAATGAACCCGAAGATCGACACCAACATGCAGGCCATGATCCTCCTCATGGCGCTACCTGAAAGCTGGGATCCTCTGATCACCATCTTTGGCGGTTGGAAGGAGGAGGATTTGACGTATGAGGCAATATCTGAGTACGTGTTCAATGAGGCCATGCGCCGCAACAGTAGTGAGATGAAGATTTCAGCGTATACTGCAAAGTACGGTGGTTGTGGCAACAACACCTCTTATGGTCAGAGCAGTAGTGGAAGCAGTGGCGGTGGAGGAAAACGCAATGGCGGCGGCGGAAAGAGTTCAAAGCATCCTGGGAAGTGCCACAACTATGACAAGCGTAGGGATTGGGCACAGGAGTGCAAGGCTCCCAAGAAAGAAGATGAAGATCATGGTGGTAGATATGAGGACAAAGGAAAAGGTAAGAAGGAGTAGACAAACATGATTGTTGAGAGCGTGCTAGCAACCAAGGGAGCGGCAGTGCTCAAGCGTGGAGCCTATCGGCTCGACTCTGGCACGAACTAGCACTTTTCAAGGGAGAAGGATGGGTTCATCACCATTGGGAACAATGAAAGTCGCTTCAGGTGTGCCAACGACAGCCTTGTCCATGCGCAAGGTAAGGAAGATAAGTTGATCAGCATCAACGTGAACGATGCTTGAAAAGGACTTGAAGTTGGAGATCATCGTCTACATGCCGTCTTTTGTGGCAAACCTCTTGTTTGTGTCCAAAATCATGGACCACGACTGGACCGTTATCTTCACGGAGAAGGAGGCCGTGATTCTCAAGAATAAGGACATCAAGATCTCCTATCCGAAGAAGAGTCTTATCGCACAAGTCCCAAGAGTTGATGGGCTCTATGTACTACTCAACAAAATCCCTTGAAACTACAAATAAGGGATATGCGGCAATTGAAGAGGCCAAGTCTCCAAAGCCTTATGTTGCACCACATGCCATCACCATACCGGCCAACTCCACCAAGACAGATACTGAGCTGTGGCATAGGCGGTTTGGCCATGTGGCCGACAATACACTACAAGCTATGTAGGAGCATGAAGAGGTTCATGGGATGGAGGGATGCTAGGCCAAAGATGAGGGAAAATGCAAAAAGCTATGTGAGTCATGCCTCCAAGGCAAGGCGGAAAGAAAGCCCTTTGGATATAATGGACAACGTGCGACAACAATCTTGGACCTCATTACTCTGATGTGAGCGGACCATTCCGCACCCCTTCAAACGGCGGCAGCAATTATTTCTAGACCTTTATCGATGACCACAGTCGCAAGATGTGGATCTTCTTCCTGAAGACGAAGGGGAAAGCAAAGGAGAAGTTGCAAGAGTTTGCCGCGATGGTAGAGCGGGAGACACACAAGAAGGTCAAGATACTGCGCACGGACAACGGTGGTAAATATGAGGTGTGCAAAGGCTGGTTGAGCCAACACGGCATGAACCACGAGACTACCATGTCTTACATCCCCCAGAGCAATGGCGTCACCGAGCAGATGAACCAGACTATCTTTGGCATGAGACGAAGCATGCTCTTTGATGCCAAACTCCTACCTCGCTTCTGGGCTGAAGTTGTAAGAACTGCTTGTTACCTTCTGAATCTCCCTCCGGCAGCCACGCTTGGAAGGCGTAGTAAGAAGCAACAAGAGAAGTAGCTCAGGATGCCACAGGAGGCTTGGTCAGGAAAGAAGCTAGATACCTCACACTTGAGGGTCTTTGGCTGTACTGCCTGGGCAAAGGTCCAAGAAGGAGAAGGAACTGGCAAGCCGGACGGACGTGCTCGTAAGTTCATAATATTTGGATAGGACACCGCACACAAAGCGTACTAGCTATGAGACTTAGCAGCTGGAAAGCTCATCAGGAGCCAAGATGTCGACTTTAATAAAAGACTATCAGCAAGGGATAGTCGTTGGACCTTGTCCATGCTACCAAATGAAGAGAGTGAGTTGTGTTGCTCGAGTCACGTGATCAAGCACAAGAAAACTGGCACATGGTACCAGTGGAGGATGGTCTTGCAGGGAGAGTGGCTATGTAGGCCAACACAGTGACACACTCTGACTGAGTCTCAATCGTCCGAGGTTTTCGAGTCAAACTCTGAGGCTCGTGGCTCTTCCTCAAACAATGGATCACTTGCAACGCAAGAGTAACAGGAGCAATTAAGCCTTGAAGCACCATCAGCAACACTTCAGCGTAGTACTCGCTAGAAGAAATCGTCGTCCAAGTACCATGCTTAGAGTGCAAAATGGACCAGACTCAGCTGGTCATGGTGTTGGAAAAGGAGCCTACGGCTCAGTTATAGGTCCACAAGAGCAAGTTCCAGGAAAGTATTAAATGCTTGCTTCGATCGTCAATCCAAATTCATCTTTGGAAAGATGAGATGGGGAAATGTCTGTGGTCGAAGTTTGAGGTCGATCCAACGGTCGGATTCGGAGAGTTGAATTTTTGAAGTTTCAAGGGTCATCGACCGCTGATATCCGAGTGACCATGGGCGATGGCTCCATGCCTTAGCCTGAGAAAAGAAAAAAGGCAAGAAGTCCAGGGTCAAGAACTCATGGGAGAAATATCCAAAAAGGTCCTAGATTCTTAGGTTGCCTTGATAGAGTGTACTGACTAGGAGAAAGATACCTCTCCTTACTTTTTAGGTGAGGTGAGATCCTTGTGTACTAGCCATGGACACATGGCAACTCTCCATGGGATTATGGGTTATGTAACCACTAGGAATGTGCCATAAGAGCATTTTCTAGCTCTCTACGTCGTGAATGAGTGGTCAACCTGATTGCTAGGCTGATTTCCTTCCTTGTGTGAGAGCCTTAGCCTTTAGCTCTATATGTACTCCATCATTTTGAGTGATTAAATAACTATTCTTCAGCACAACTGATGCCTTTCCAGTCCCAAATGCTCACTGCTCCAAGGCTCGTTCTCTCCTCCAGTTCCAAAACTTGGTATTAGAGCCAAGTTCTGCTACTTTCAACCAGCACGGACCGTCACTTTGAGAGTGACAGGTTGGGGTAAAACCTTCTTGAAATTTGACAATCGGCCACATAATCTTCAACTTAAAGAGACAGGCTTTCTAACGAGCACAAAATCGGGAAGATCCAACAGTTGAATGAAGATTTATGCTCAAAACGAGGTCCGTGTGGGCTACAGTCTTCTCTGTGAGTAACGCAGTCACTTTCTGATGATCATAACTCTCTTGTTTCTTTGTCAAGTTTAAAAAGTAGCACATACCAATTGAATTGTTTTTCCTACGTTTTCCATTGGTTGAAAAATGTTTGCATTCCATCAATACGTTCGGGAGAAATGCCGTTTACAAGCTGGTTGGTGTGAGCTCGAGTAGGAGCAGAAGCATACCCTGTTTTCAAGAGGGCATATCTTTCAAAGTGCCTCGTTGATGATCTTGTTTCATGGGTCGATCTGGAAGGTTTTGAGCTGCATTTTTTAGTGGTGGGCTCAGTCTTTCAAAATTCCTAGTCTGCTCGCCTCTAGAGTCCATTTTCTATCAGATACATTTCTGGCAGAAACTGCAGCAGAAGCAGGGGTAGCGCCGCCACTCAAGAACAGCGTTGAGCATCACCAAAGCTCAAAATGGCAGCAGCAGGCGTGCTAACAGCAGCCCTGACCTTGGTGAGGCTAGAAGCACGCACCAACTTCACGTTTTGGAAGATCCGTACCCGCCTCCTTTTGGAGGAGAGGGGCTTGTGGGAGGTGGTGAGCAGCGACGAGCGCGCTCTGCCTCCACAGGCAAAACGCATCACCGCAGCAGAGGTGGTGGCGGAGAAGATTCTGCAGAAAGATACAGTAGATGTGAATGCATCTATGACTGCAGCGCTAGCATATGGGGAGTGGAAGAAGAAGGACAGGCATGCCTACAGGTTGCTTGTCAACACCATCTCCAACCCGCATCTTCAGTACGTGAGTAACAAGGCTATAGCAAAAGAGGGGTGGGACACGTTGTGCAATAAGCATGACAGCAAGGATCTTGTATTCCTCATGCTTTTGGAGGAGAAGATGATGGCGTTCAAAATGCACGGTGATAAAGGGATGGAGGCGTATTTGGACAAGACAAAGGAGCTCGCAAAGCAGCTGAAAGTGGCCAGCAACCTTATGGAAGACACGCGCTTTGTTCTCCTCTTGTTGAGGGGACTCCCAATGAGCTATGACACGGTGCGAGAGACCTTAAAGTGCCTGCGGACTCTCGACGAGGACTTTATCTGCACGCACCCTGTGCAGGTAGAACTGCGTCGCAATGCAGCAAAGCGCAATGGCGACCGAAGCAGCAGTGAAGCAACTTTCATGGCCATGGGCTCACGCAACTAGCAGCAGCAGAAGTCTGGGTAGCAGAGAGGCAAGAAGGGCAAGTGTGACTTTAACCAAAAAGAGGGGCACTATAAGAAAGAGTGCTTCAAGTTCAAGAGGGACCAGAAGGAGCAGCACTAGCAGCAACAAAAGCAACAATCTCCACAGCAATAGCAGCAGCAATCACAGCAATGGACCGGACTCAACAGGTCATGGTGCTGGAAAAGGAGTCATACGGCTTAGTTACAGGTCCATAGGAGCAAGTTCCAGGAAAGTACCAGATGCTTGCTCCAATTGTCAATCCAATTCCTGCATTGGAAAGATCAGGTGACAAAATGTCTATGTTCCAAGTTTGAGGCCGATCCAACGGTCGGATTGGGAGATATGAAATCTCGAAGTTTCCGGGGTCATCGACCGCCGATATCCGGGTGACCATGGGCGATGGCTCCATGCCTTAACTTGAGAAAAGAAAAAAGGCAAGAGGTCCAGGGTCAATACATGATGGGAAAAATATCCAAAAACGTCCTAGATTCTTGGGTTGCCTTGTCAGAGTGTGCTGACTAGGAAAAAGGTACCTCTTCTTACTTTTTAGGTGTGGTGAGAACCTTTTGTGCAAGCCATGGACACATGGCGATTCTCCATGAGATTGTGGGTTATGTTACCACTAGGAGTGTGCCATGAGAGTAGTTTCTAGCTCTCTAGGTCGTGTGTGAGTGGTCAGCCTGATTGCTAGGCTGATTTTGTCGGAAATCGCTTCCCGACTGTCCACGACCGGGCACACAGCTCTCACATGAGTGGGAGCTTGAGGCATGGCGAGCAATGGTGGTTTTGACTGACGGTGCGCTTTGGGTCGCCACACCGAATGCGAGAGGTCACATGAGCAGAATCATGGCAGAACACAGGAGGGGAACGTCGGACGGAAATGACGTCGTTTTGAGTCACTTAATGGACACGTACATGATCTGACGACTTATAGTGCGTGTCACAGGCTTTCCAACGCACCAAACGGCGTGCAATTTGGACCATCGTAGTGCCTGATACGCGATTTGGAGTGCATCATTGAGTCTCTGTCCCTGACAGAGCACTAGCGTGAGTGACGGGTGCCCGAAGCGCCCTGGACCACAATGAAGCATCAGACCGCCATTCCGAAGCGCACATGGCTCCAATGAACCATGGGATATTGCTGCTAGCATCCCCCAAGGGACGCCTCGGCCATGGTGTGCGTGGTGGGAGTCGAACTCCTCACCGTCGGAACCATTTTCCCGACGGATGATTGGTCAGCCGACCAAAACCGGCTGGCTGCACCATCCAACTTTCACAAGCCATATCTCCCTCATTTGTAGGCCGATTACTGCGATTTAACTTGCGTTGGATCCAGCACATCGCCTACTTTAAGGATAAACTCTCAGATCATATGAACACACACCATGCTAAGGTCTATCATATTCAACAACTCAGCCACATGGCTGAGACTCTACCACGTGGTAAAGTGGCCGGCCTCAAGTGCTGCCTCGTCATCAGCCATGGCCACGGGCTGTTTTGCCCTGTGCCATGCTCTAGACCTCCAACCTTTACCCTGCATATCTTCTCTTGTGCCAGCCAGCTTCTCACGGCTCCTTCGTCGCGAGCAATGCTCCGTCGATGATGCCGATGTTGCTGTTGCGCTCAGATGATGCATGCCATATGTGTGTGGTGTTACAAAATTGCAGCACCCATGTCCACTTGCGCATGTGTGAGTTGGCATCTTGGTGCTAACGAGATGTCAGCCACCTTACCATTCACACAACAGCATGATGAGGGGCAAAATTCTTAACAATCTCCCCCTCGCGCCTTATCATGCCGCTCGGCTCCCCCTCAAGCTGATCCCATCAGCCTCATGGCGCATTGTCTTGCAGCTGCCACTACTGTATTTGCGCCGTGCTTGGTAGAGCCCTTCACTACTCCCCGGCTGCTTGCGAGCATGAGTGTGGCCTCCTGCCACTCTGCTACCTTGCCTAACCGCCGGCGGAGTTTATGGCTGTTCCTGTCCCATGCCAAGCCGCACCGTGGAGACCGCAGCCCCTTAGCTGCCTATCCGCTACGCTCGTGCACGTCAGGCTTGCTTGCTGCCCAAGTGCAACACTCCTCAGCTTACTTTTTGCGTCTTGAGTCTGCACTTGCTTGTTGCATGGCCTTCGCATCCTGCACCCCTGCAGCCCTGTGCTTGTGCGACCACTGGCCTACTACATCCACTTGCACTTGCCATCCCTCTTGGTCCCTCAGCTTTGCAGCCAACTTGCTGCGTGGCATGGCCACTTTGCCATCCGTTCGCGTCTTGGCGACCTGGCGGGTGTTGCTGCCTTGTTGCGGATGCTTGCCAATGCAACCTGCCTCCCCGTTTTGCGGCGTTGGGAGCACCCGCCTCCCGCGAGTCTCCTCTCCAGCAGAAGCCAGAGGCCAGCGTTGTTGTCGCTGCTTCATCCACTGCTATTGGAACCAAATTGCTCCATGGTTCTCGTGCACACAATCAGCACCAATGACACGTTTCCGCTTGGACCCAGCGTGAGCCTCGCCACATCCACCCTTAGTGGATTGCTTCCTCGCCGAATGGCGCAGCCAGCGTCTCTTGTTGCTACAAACATGTGCATTGCTTGATGCTGCTGTTGCTTGACGTTGCTTGTGGAGCCACAATACTCCACTCAGGCCCCCTTGTCTGCTTCTTGCACCCTTGGCACGCCTTCACTTGGACCCAACGTGAGCCGAGCCACATCCACCCAAAGTGGAGTGCTTCCTCGCAAGTTTTGGTGCAGCCGGCTGCTCTTGCTCCTACAAGTGCGTGCCTCCAACGGTGTTGAAGCCAGTCCCTTGGACCTGATGTCGTCTCCCGTTTCCAACGCGTGCACCTGCGGTTGCGAGTTCCCGCGCCGGTGTCGGCCTCCCGCCATCACCTTCGTAGCGCGCTCCAATCCGACTGCACCTTGGAGACAACCCACCACTGTTTCGTGGTCAAATGTTTTTAATGATGATGCACCGGCAGCTCCCCTTCATTTTTGGAGATAGAACCAGCTCCCCCTGCTTGACAGACCTGCTGCGTCCTGCCCACCACAGCTGCATTTTGCACTGCCAAATCTGGCGTCACGGCGGCTGACTAGCTGCTACCACTCGGGGTCGTCGAGCCTGATTCCATCCTCCGGTTCATGCGCTTGCTCCCTTCCCAAGGGACTTGTGCCTTTGTTGGACTGTTGTGAATTTGCACTGCTTCATTGCTACATCCCTCGTTGATGCAGCTCTGCTCCCTTGTCCTTGGCCAGGAGGCGCCGCGCCCGAAGCCGACGCACCTCTCGCGACCATGGAGTGTGGAGGCTGAGGCCGCCCTTGCATTTTGCATGCGCCTTGCCCCCTGCAGCAGCACACCACCCACCACTCAGTCACATCTTCCCATGAGCAGGTCCGTGAAGACTCCCCTTCAAGACCCACCTTCTGCTCCCTTGGAGTTGATAGAGGTCAATCCTTCCCCCTTTCTTATGTCATTTTTTGTTCGCTCCACCACCCTTACCTCCAGAGCCTTCCAGCGGCAGCTGCCACAAGCTCCGCATCACTTGCTCTAGACTGGTTGTTGGTGGAGTTTTGGCATGTCCCCGACATGCCACGTGGCTGCCCTCAATCAACGGCGACCACTGCTCCTTAACAAGGATCATCGAGCCTCGGCGCGTGTAGACTGCGGACCCGGTCTGCCGTCCTCCTCCTGAGCTCTCGGCGAGGTCCACGGCTTCCGCTGCGCACGTCTCCATGTGGCCAATTTTGCCACATCGCGCGATGACTCTCCAAGTTGCATCACCTCCATTGATGCTGTGCGGATGCATCTCGCTCCTGTTGTCCCCGCCTCCAGCGTGGTGACGGGCGATGTGCACGGAGGATGACGCAGTCTCTTGCTCCCATGTTGTCTAGCATTCCGTTTGCTTAGATCCAATTGTACCGAGAGGAGTAGCCTTGGAGTTGAGCAAAGCCACTAGCAGCACCATGTTGCAGCAGAGAGGCACGCCTCCTCGCACGAAGCGGTGAGTGTGCGACTCAATCTGCTGCGAATGCACCTCTACGATGTTGTCGATGCCTTAGAGAGTTTGAGGCGAGTCGACGTTAGAGTTGAGAACTTCAGCTGCAAACGGGAACCATGGCTGATTTCTACCCATCTCACTGCCCCAAGGCAGTTCATGGCATGGCTCAACCAAGCCTGCTGCTGCATCGCATCAAGGGGCGTTTCGACGACCACGGCGATTTTTGTGCCGCCCGCCCTCTTGCATGGACTTGCTGCAGCTACGTCCGACCCTTCAACGGCATGCCACATGCCATCTTCCTTGTTCTGCTGCCACCTGAGCACGCATGGAGCCCAGCGTGGACTCCACTTGTCGCTCGTGATGTGCACACCTTGCACCATGGCAGTGACAGCTCCAGTCATGTCGTTGCACGCGGAAGCCGTGCGTTGCCACCGTTCGTGACCCAAGTGGGCCCATAACCCTTTGTCGGAAATCGCTTCCCGACTGTCCACGACCGGGCACGCAGCTCTCACATGAGTGGGAGCTTGAGGCATGGCGAGCAACGGTGGTTTTGACTAACGGTGCGCTTTGGGTCGCCACACCGAATGCGAGAGGTCACATGAGCACAATCATGGCAGAACGCAGGAGGGGAACTTCGGACGGAAATAACGTCGTTTTGAGTAACTTAATGGACACGTACATTATCTGACGAGTTATAGTGCGTATCACAGGCTTTTTACACACCAAACTGCGTGCGATTTGGACCACCGTAGCGCCCGATACGCGATTCGGAGTGCATTATTGAGTCTCTGTCCCTGGTAGAGCACTAGCGTGAGTGACGGGTGCCCGAAGCGCCCTGGACCTCAATGAAGCATCAGACCGCCATTCCTAAGCGCACATGGCTCCAATGAACCATGGGATAATGCTGCTAGCATCCCCCAAGGGGTGCCTCGGCCATGGTGTGCATGGTGGGAGTCGAACTCCTCACCGTCAGACCCATTTTTCCTGCGGATGATTGGTCAGCCGACCAAAACCGGCTGGCTGCACCACCCAACTTTGACAAGCCATATCTCCCTCATTTCTAGGCGGATTACTACGATTCAACTTTCGTTGGATCCAGCACATTGCCTACTTTAAGGATACACTCTCAGATCATATGAACACACACCATGCTAAGGTCTATCGTATTCGACAACTCAGCCACATGGCTGAGACTCTACCACATGGTAAATTGGCCGGCCTCAAGTGCCGCCTCATCATCAGCCATGGCCACGGGCTGTTTTGCCCTGTGCCATGCTCTAGACCTCCGCCTTGACCGTGCATATCTTCTCCTGTGCCAGCCAGCTTCTCACGGCTCCTTCGTCGCGAGCAATGCTCCGTCGATGATGCCGATGTTGCTGCTACGCTCAGATGATGCATGCCATATGTGTGTGGTGTTACAAAATTGCAGCACCCATGTCCTCTTGCGCATGTCTGAGCTGGCATCTTGGTGCTAACGAGATGTCAGCCACCTCACCACTCACACAACAGCATGATGAGGGGCAAAATTCTTAACAGATTTCCTCCCTTGTGTGAGATTATGGACTCTAGTGTGTGAGCCTTAGCCTCCATGGCTAAGTGGTCTGGCCTGTGAGAGGGCTGAGTTGTCCAAGCTCTAGCTCTATATGTACTTCATCATTTATAGTGATTGAATAATTATTTTTCAGCACAACTGATGCCGTTCCAGTCCCACATGCTTGCTGCTCCAAGGCTCCCTTTCTCCTCCAGTTCCAACACATGCTTGGCTCCGGGAGAGCTTGTGACCGTAACGGAGGCTATGAACATGCCAGATGCGGCCAAGTGGAAGGAGGCAGTGGATAGTGAACTCGTATCCATTGAAGAGAACGCAATATGGGTTCTAGTGGACAAGCTCCAAAATGCACACGTGGTGGGGTCAAAGTGGGTACTCCGGAAAAAGTTCAAGCAGGATGGTACTATTGATAGATACAAGGCAAGAGTTATGGCAAAGGGGTTTCCCAGCGTTCAAGCTCGGAGTACAAGGAGACGTTCGTGCATGTCGTCACCTTTACCTTCACTAGATCCATGTTGGACATTGCTGCTATAAAAGATTTGCAGGTCCACCAGATGGATGTCAAGACAGCTTTCCTTTATGGGAAGCTAGACAAAGAAGTGCTGGTGGAAGTGCCCGAGGGAGTCAAAGCTCCAGAGGGGAAGGTTTACAAACTGGTCAAAGCACTCTACGGGCTGAAATAGGCCCCAAGGATGTGGTATAAAGAGATAAATGGCTTCATGGCTGGGCTTACCTTCACGCACTGCCGAAATGACCCTAGTGTCTATGTGCGGCAGGATGAGAAAGGCTTGATGCTGGTTGCACTATACGTGGATGACCTGATCATCTGCTCGTCATCGGTCGAGCTGTTGAACAAGTTGAAGAAGTATCTCAGCAACAGGTTCAAGGTGAAGGACATGAGTCCGCTCGAGTTCTACGTCGAGATAGCCATCCACCGCAATGGAGCACCAGGCACCATCGAGCTGAACTAGACCAAGTATATCATGGAAGTCCTCAAGTGCTACAACATGGAGGACTCGAAGCCCATTAGCACACCCATAAAAACAAACATCAAGCTCTCCTCCTCCAGAAGCCCCAGCCTGGAAGCAGAACGGTGTGAGATAGAGAACATTCCCTACGAGTGTGCTGTTGGCAGCCTCATGTATGTGACATTTGCTATACTGTGGGACAAGTGAGCAGGTTTGTGGCCAATCCAGGGCCACAGCACTAGCAAGCAGTCAAGCGCATCATGCGCTATCTATAGAAGACCCAACACATGGGACTCTAGTGTGGAGGCCAAGAAGGATCTGACCCGCTACGGCTGGTGTGCTACACAGATACGGATTGGGGAGGAAGAATCGATGAAAGAAATTCCACCTCGGGCTTTGTGTGCCTCTTGAAGGGTGGTCCAGTCTCTTGGGTAAGCAGAAAGCAAGAATATGTCTCCCTCTCTTCTGTAGAGGAAGAGTACATTGCTTTGTCAGAAGCAAGCGAGGAGACACAGTGGCTACACTGTTTGCTTGCTGAGATGAAAGTGCCACAAATGGAGGTAACAGAGGTCCGCATCGAGAACAAGAGTGCCATGAAACAGGCACGGGATGATGTCATCTCCCTACGGACCAAGCAGATTAACATCGGGTATTACTACTCGCGTGACCTGGTTGCAAAGGAGGTTGTGGACCTGGAATACGTGGAGACCAGGAAGATGCTCACAGATAGCATGCCAAAGGCGTTAGATAGCAAATTGGACTCTGCAGGTACTCGAGGCATCGGTATGGTTGACGCAACAGACAAAGACTGAGGCCAAGATTGCTGGAGAGAGGAGAGATCTCACAGCTAATAGACAGAGGTCGAAGGGAGAGTTTGTTGACCTGATCTGATCCTTGTCCATGGCTGATATCTGGACACGTACATGACGGACAAGGCATGCACTGCTCCCTTGGAATATGTCCCCTATGTCTGGTCCACATAGACAAGGCATGCACTACTCCTTTGGAACAAGTCCCCTTGGTCTTATTTGGATAGTATTGCCAGCAAATACTATTTAGGACAACTCCTTGTGGCTTAGACGTTCCAGAGTTAGTCTCTGGAGCGAGAGGTCACTAGGTCAAATCCCAGTCCGGTGACTAATTCTCTTTGTGACCAAAGGGGGGCACGAAGGTTCTAAGAGACATCTTAGAACATTCCAAGATCCTTCCTGGTGGTTGGCGCCACTTGGCGGTCAGAGGGAGCGCCATGTAGTCACGGGGGATGACGCAATCTAGATTGCCCCCAAAGTTGCTCATCCAGGGAGCCACTACGTCCCTAGGCTAGAGGCTGGCTCTATGAATGTAAGATTCTGTCAGTTGCCTATCATAGAGCACAGTTCTTGTCACTCCGCACTTGGCCACGGTCTAGAATAAACGGCACCGATAAGCAAACCGCCGACTGCCCTTGGTATTTCAGCCAAGGTAGAGATCACCCACGGAGTGGTGTTTCCACACTGAAAGGTTTGTTTTGCTTGTCCCAACCGTGGCCGGAGAATGTTCCACATTCTCACCCAACTGGCAGTGCTGCATTTCAAAGTGTGCACTTGCACTTGTTCTTTATCCTCTCTCTTAGTGGCCAAGAGGGATTAGTAATAGATGATATATTAAGAGATGATATATACTGAGAGATGATGTATAATCACATGCAAATGATATATAATCAATAGAAAGAGATGATACATAATCACAAGCAAATGACAGGTCTTATATAGTCTCTGGTAAGTGCTCCCAGTGGTTGCTTGGAGAGGACTCCCTCCAAGGCCATCATAGACAGTGTCATCAGCTTTCATGACATGGTACCCTCTGTGACCGCCAAGTGGCGCTTGATCCACTTTGGACCTTAGAGGCTTCTAGGAAGCTTCCTTGGCCCTTTCTGATCTCAAAGAAAATTTGATCCTGGCGGGATTCGACCCCGGACCTCTCACTTACGAGACGGCGCCTTCACCCACTAGGCTGTAGGAAGTTGTCCGAAGGAGCATGCACCAGGTAGACTACCAAGAGTAGACCAAGGGGACGTACTCCACAAAGATTAGAAGTGCATGCCTTGTCTCTCTCTGCCTCTCTTCGTGTCGTTGGGAGAATTGTGCTACAAGCAGAGTGCATACCCGGTTTTAAACATTATGCTGATTGGACTAGGGGCATACATAGAACATGACAAACTCTCCCTTACACCTGCGTCCATCTATGGCTAGATTCCTGCTACGGCCATGGGCCCAGCGATATTGGCCACCTGTGAAGTAGGCCGCCCGTTTAGACCTTGTCCGCTACGCTCATCATCCCGATGCCCTTTACTCCTGCCATGTGCGGGTCACTGTCCAGCGGCTTCGTCAGGAAGTCCGCGAGCATCTGCTTGGTCGCAATGTACTGCAGATCCACAACTCCCTTGGTGATGAAGTTGCACCTGCAGTGATAGCGGATGTCAATGTGCTTGGTCCGCCTGGAGAGGGTATCCTTGAACGCGATGTCCATCAGGCTCTGGTTGTTGACGTGGACGACCTTGGCCTCCTTTTGTGGTACGTGCATCTCACTGAGCAAGCTGCGTAGCCACTATGTCTCGTTGCACACCTCAGACATTGCCACGTACTTAGCTTCTGCGATTGACATGGAGACACAGTCCTGCTTGCGGCTGGCCCACGACACAACAACACCGTTCACAAGGCACACAAAGCCCAAGGTGGACTTCCTATCATCCACGTTGTCTCCAAAATCGGTGTCGGTGTAGCACTTGAGACGCAAAGGGTCTGTTCCTTGAAGGCCGCCATACTATAGCCTCATATGTCGTGTCTTGTTGACATACCACAAAATGCGCTTCACGGTCTGCCAGCGGAGTGGTCCAGGGTTGGCCGCGAACCGACTGACTAGCCCCACAACAAAGGAGATGTCCAGCCGCGTGCTAACCATGGCATACATGATGATACCCACCGTAGACTGATACAGGACATCCTGCACTTTGCGGTGCTCGACTTTCGTGCTGGGGGAGTGGACGAAGGTGAGATTGCACATTGGGAGAGGAGTGCTGAGGGGTTTGGCGTCTTCCATGCCATAGCGCCGAAGCACCTTTGAGATGTACTTCATCTGGTTGACCTTGATGGTGCTTGTAGCTTCGTTGCGATGTATGGCGATGCCGAAGTAGTGCACGAGCTTGCCCATGTCCTTCATCTGAAACCGCCCATGCAGCTTCTCCTTGAGGGTCTCAAGGGCCTTTATGGAGGTGGAGGCCAGAATCAGGTCATCCACGTACAGCGCTACCAGCAACAGCTCCTGGTCATCGGTACGCACATACACACTAGGGTCGTTGTGGCAGTGCGAGAAGCCAAGGCCAGCCATGAAGCCGTCCATCTCCTTGTACCAGATCTCTGGGTCCTGTTTCAGCCCGTAGAGCGCCTTGATGAGGCGACACACCTGCTCGGGTTTTGCCTTGACACCCTCGAGCACCTCTATTATGTTGGATCTAAAGGAGAGAGGGAGTCTTGGAGCAACAAGCATGTGTGATTGGAAGGACATTACTTGTGCTGAAGAATGATTGTTCAATCACTCAAAATAATGGAGTACATATAGAGCTAGAGCTTGGGAAAGTCAACCCTCTCACAAGCCACACCACTTAGCCATGGAGGCTAAGGCTCTCACACTAGAGTCCATAATCTCACACAAGGGGGGAAATCAGCCTAGCAATCAGGCTGACCACTCACACACGACAGAGAGCTAGAGAATGTTCTCATGGCACACTCCTAGTGGTCACATAACCCACAAACCCATGGAGAATCGCCATGTGTCCATGGCTACCACACAAGGATCTCACCTCACCTAAAACGTAAGGAGAGGTACCTTTATCCTAGTCAGCACACTCTGACAAGGCAATCCTAAGACCAAAGACCTTTTGGGATGTTTTTCCCATCAGGTCTTGCCCCTGGACCTCTTGCCTTTTTCTTTCTCAGGCTAAAGCATGGAGCCATCACCCATGGCCACCAAGACATCGGCAGTCCATGACCCCTCAAACTTTGAAAATTCATATCTCCCAATCCGACTGTTGGATCGGCCTCAAACTTGGACCGTTGACATTTTGCCACATGATCTTTCCAATGAAGAAGTTGGATTGACAATCGGAGCAGGCATCTGGTACTTTCTTGGAACTTGATCCTGTGGACCTAAAACTGAGCCAGATGGCTCCTTTCCCAACAATCTCCCTCTTTGCCGCAGTCAGAGTGGGCTGAGTCCACCTGCCTTCATGCTGAACTGCTTCTTCATGAGTCACTGGCTTGGTGAAGAAATCAGAGACCTGCTTGCTAGTTGGGATAAACTCCAGCTTGATAACACCCTCGTGCACCATGTGCTTGATGAGATGATATGCGATGTCAATGTGCTTGGTGCGTGCATGGTGCTCATGATTCTTAGCGAGTGCGATTGCGCTCTGGTTGTCAACGTGCACAGGAACTGGAACTGCTATACTCCCACTCATCTCTGCCATGAGACGCTGGAGCCAAACTGCTTCCTTGGCTCCAAAGTTGAGAGAGAAGTACTCAGCTTCTGTACTTGAGGTGGCCACGACCACCTGCCGCTTGCTGCACCAGCTGATGGCCCCACCATTCATGAGGAACAGATGTCCAGAGATGGACTTACGTTCTCAGGGTTTGAAGCCCTATCTACATCTGTATAGCCGATGATGCTGTTGTCGTTGCCGTTGTAGGTGATGCCAACATTGATGGTTCCAGCAAGGTAGCGGTAGATCCGCTTCACTGCCTTTTAGTACTCCGGTCCGGGATTACCCATATGCTGGCTCACAACGCTCACAACCTGTGCGAGGTCCGGCCTGGTTACCACCATTAGATACATGAGACTGCCGACGGCGCTCTGGTACTTCTGCCGCTCAGCCGCATCTACTTCTCCACTAAAGCTCACGAGGTACTGCCGCGTCTCCAGCGGCGTGCCGATGGATTTTGCCTCTGCCATGCCAAACCATTGCAAAACATCCTTGATGTAGCAGCTCTGCTGCAACGAGAGAGAGCGTGACTTGCGGTCATGCGTGATCTGGATACCGAGGAAGTATGATGCCTCCCCGAGATCAGACATCTAGAAGCTCTCCTGTATGGCTTCCTTGAACTCCTGCAGCGCAGACATGCTGTTGGAAAGGAGGAGCATGTCATCCACATAGAGGATGATGATGAGCACCTCATGACCATGCTGCTAGCGATAGACGGTGTAGTCACACTCACTGTGCTCAAACCCCATGCACTACAACGCCGCATCCAACTTCTGATTCCAAGCACGCGACGCTTGCTTGAGGCCGTAGAATGACTTTTGTAGCTTGCAAACCAGGTACTCTTGGCCATCCATGACAAACCCTTATGGATGCTCCATGTATATCTCCTCCTCTAAGTTACCATTCAAGAATGCCGCCTTGACATCCATGTGGTGAACCTGAAAGTCCTCAGCTGCTGCATAAAAGAGGAGCGTGCGCACAGAAGCAAACTTTGCAACGGGGGCAAAAGTTCTGTGTAGTCGATGCCCTCCTACTGCGAGTAGCCCTTGGCAAGCAGTCTCGCCTTGTACTTTTCTAGGTTACCATCTGCTCCCCGCTTCTTCTTGAACACCCACTTGCACTTGATCACGTTTCGTCTAGGTCATTGTTCACTTCGACTTCTGACTTGAGGGGGTCAAGTCGGAGTCGCCAAGTCGGTCCAAGTCGACTTGGACGTCGACTTGACTTGACCCCCTCCAAGCAGCCAGGGACAATGTACGTCCCTGTCTTCACTTGATAACCGGGAAAAAAGAGTTCGAAACGTTTTCTCTATGTGAGAGGGCAAGCTCAAAACTTGTTTGGCCAAGCGGTCCCTCGATGCAAGTTGGCCTTGCCTTACTAGGGAGCTGGTTCACCCGGCTTCACATCATTGGTCGAGTGCATTGCGTGCAACGTGGGGGATAGATGGTGCTCGAACAGCCAGGCACGTGTCAGAGATGGATCCTATCCTAGGGTCTTTTACGCA
The DNA here is from genome assembly GCA_023375785.1 of Penium margaritaceum. NCBI lineage: Eukaryota > Viridiplantae > Streptophyta > Zygnematophyceae > Desmidiales > Peniaceae > Penium > Penium margaritaceum. Next base: position 87,983 of record SZWC01001665.1, read on the forward strand.
TGTAGTGTGGGGGTTGTGTGTTGGGCATGTACTAGCCTCGTGTGTATGGCGAGCGACTCTGGCGGACCAATCAAGAGCTTTCATACACGTAAGGCCAAACATGACGTGCATGGGATATAACCAAGGCATGGCGGTTGATGACGCTCGCTGTTGGCCACGAGCGGGAACCACCGCGGGCCCCACGCAGACAATCAATCGCGTGCTCGCTTGGTTGATGTTCTAATTCCTCACTGCCGTGAGTCATCGGGGTCACGCCGCACCTCTTAGAAGATTTTTGCTCAATAAACACAAGTTTTGGAGAATGCCTTGGGTTCATAGAGAATCCGGTTGAGACATGGATTGTGCCAAGATTTGGTGTTTTTATGCATGATGAATATGCACATAAATATACCATGGAATCAAAAGAGAAATAAAACGGAGTTTTGTAGGGTGTAGACATATGCGTGGGATACTCATGTGAAAGTGTAGCTTAGGTATGTCGTATTAAAAAAACCAACTTGGGTGGAGCCAAGTCGACTTGGATGACGAGGCCAAGTCAACTTGGAGCCGACTTTTCGACTCCAAGTCGACTTCGATTTGGAAAAGGCAAATGGGTCTAGATGGACGCTCAGTCAGCTCCCACGTACTGTATCTCTTGCTGCACGGCTTGCGCCCAATCTGCTGCATCCGGTGCAGCCATGGACTCCTTGTATGACGTTGGCTCATCTGAATCTGCTGCAATTGCGATGTTCATCTGTTCTGGTTTCTGTAGCATTCAGAAATGGCCGCGCTCACCAGGCTTGTAACGCACTCTAAGAGGGTACCTACGACCTCGTACTGGAGCGTTAGCTGGCGGCTAGCGCGGTGCTGCTGGCACAACTGCTTCTGCTGGTGGTGCTACATCTTCCTCCTCTGCTTCTACAGATGAGGCTATTCGGTCTGTTGCATCAGACATGGGAGAGTAGAGTGATTCTTCCACTGTCACAGTAGAGAAATGATCAGGAGAGACTAGGTCAAAAAGGATTTCTGCTCCCACAGTCTCGTCAGCTGTTGGTTCTGCTGCCTCTTCATTCACAATGTTGGTGCCGATGACGTTGCTCTTGTTGAAGATAACATCATTGGAGGTGATGACATGGCCTGTATCCCTCTCGTAGAGGCGATAGGCCTTGCTTGCTACGTCGTACCCAATCATCAGCATTTGCATACTCTTTGCGTCCCATTTCTGCCGCTTCTCCTTGGGCACGTGCATGTGCGCGAGGCTGCCAAATGCTCGGAGATGACCCATGCTCGGTTTCTTGCCGAACCACGCCTCGTACGGCGTCATCTACTCCAGCGCCTTAGAGGGATTACAGTTCTTGATGTAGACCGTAGTGCTCACAGATTCTGCCTTAAAGCTGTACATTAGCCAAGCCACGTGCAGCATGGACCGCGCTGACTCCACAATGGTACGGTTGGCGCGTTCTGCTACACCGTTCTGCTGCGGCGAGTACGGTGCGGTACGCTGCGCCTTGATGCCAGCTGTTGCGAGATAGTCCTAGAACTCCTTGCTCAGGTACTCTCCACCGCGGTCGCTGCGCAGCACCTTTATCTTCTTGCAAGTCTGGTTCTCCACCATGGCCTTGAACTCCTTGAACCTGTCAAAGCACTGGTCCTTGGAGGGAAGGAAGTACACAGCAGTATAACGGCTGAAATCATCAATGAAGGTCAGGAAATACCTAGAGCCTCCAAAGCTCTGGGTCTGCATCGGTCCGCACAAGTCCGTGTGGACCAGCTCCAACACCTCCTTCGCACGCCCCCCTGCTCTAGAGAACGCCTCGCAGTGCTGCTTTCCCTCCAAATAGCCGATGCATAACTGCTGCTCAAAGTTAGAGATGGTAGGCAGGTGGTGCACCATCTGTTTCGCTTGAAGCTGTTGCAAGGCACGCATGACGATGTGGCTGTAGCGCGCATGCCAGATCTCGCCATCTGTCGCCTACACCACTGTTGCAAGACTATGCTCACGCGGGATCTTGGTCGCCCCCAGTAGGCGGTACATGTCACCCTCCTTCACCGACCTGGCCAACTCCTCTCTTGTATCCTTGTTAAGGATGTAGCCATAGTCATCATCGAAGACGACGCGCAGTCCTATGTTTGTAATGGAGCAGACTGCGAGGAGGTTGAATGCAACATCAGGTACATAAAGCACGCCATGGAACACTCCCACTTCAATGCCACATGGGGTCTCCAACCACATCTCCACAATCCCAATCCCCTCAGCATACACCACCCGATAATCACGCATAGCGATAGGACGGGGAGGGATGGATAGCAGGTGTGTAAACCACTCCTTCTGATAAGTAAGGCTCTTGGTACATCATGAGTCCTTGTACCATGCAAGATCCGCCTTGTCCAGTTGCGACAAGTCTGACTTCGCCATGAAGAGATGTTCGCGCACCTCCTTGGCCACATTCATGTTGCCAAAGTGGCGCACACCAGCCTGGTTTTGCTGATGTTGCTGCTGCTGACGCTGTTGTGATTGCTGCTGCTGCTGCTGCTTTTGTTGTTGCTGCTATGATGACTGCTGCTGTTTCTGCTCCTTTTGGTCCCTCTTGAGCTTGAAACACTCCTTTTTGTAGTGCCTCTCTTTCTGGCAGTAGTGGCATTTGCCTTTCTTTCTACCTTTTTGTTGCCCAGACAGCTGCTGCTACTGCTGGTTGCGTGAGCTCGTGGCCACAAAAGCTGCTTCACTGCTGCCATCGCCATTGCGTTTTTGCTGCATTGCGACGCAATTCCACCTGCACCAGGTGTGTGCAGATGAAGTCGAGGTCGAGAGTTGGCTGGCACTCCAGCGTCTCTCGCACCGTGTCATAACTGGTTGGGACTCCCCTCAGCAAGAGGAGGATGAAGCGCGTCTCTTCCACAGGGTTGCTGGCCGCTCTCAGCTGCTTCGCCAGCTCCTTTGCCCTCTCTAGATACGCCTCCATCCCTTCACCACCCTGCATTTTCAGCGCGATTATCTTTTTTCTCCAAAAGCATGAGGAATGAAGGATCCTTGCTCTCATACTTCTTGCACAACGTGTCCGAGTCCTCCTTTGCAGTAGCCTTGTCACTCACGTACTGAAGATGTGGGTTGGAGATGGTGTTGACAAGCAACCTGTAGGCGTGCCTGACCTTCTTCTTCCACTCTTCAAACGCCGTTCGTACAGGTGCAGAAGAACCCGCATCAGCTGCACTCTTTTGCGGCATCTTCCCCGCCACCACCTGCGCTGCAGTGATGCCTTCTGCCTGTGGAACTGGAGCCGGCTTGTCGCCGCTCACCACCTCCCACAAGCCCCTCTCCTCCAAAAGGAGGCAGGTACGCATCTTCCAAAACGTGAAGTTGGCACGTCCCTCCAGCCTCTCGAAAGGCTGGGCTGCTGTTACAATGCCAGCTGCTGCCATTTTGAGCCTTGGTGATTTTAGCGCTGCCCTTGGCTGGCGGTGCTAGCCCTGCTTCTGCTGCTACTTCTGCCAGAAATCTCTCTGACAAGAAATGGACTGTAGATGCCAGCAGACTAAGAATTCGATAGATGGAACCCACCACTGGAAAATTCAGCTCAAAACCTTTTGGATCTACGCATAAAATAGGGTCATCAACAGGGGATTTTGGAAGATATGCCCTCTTGAAAACAGGATATGCTTATGTTCCTACTCCAACTCACACCAGCTAGCTTGTAAACGGAGTTTCTCCCAAACGAATCAATGGATTGCAAAGATTTTTGCACCAATGCAAAGCTTAGGAAAACAACTACAATTCGCATGTGCCACTCTTTAAAATTGATAAAGAAACAAGAGAGTTATGGTCTTCACAAGGCGACAGTCTTACTCATAGAGAAGAGTGTAGCGCTGGCCGACCTTGTTTTGAGCATAGCTGTCTATCTGACTATTAGATCTTTGCGATTTTGGGCTCGTTGAAAAGCTTGTCTTTCGAACTTGAAGATCTCATGGTTGATTGTCCAATCTGGTGAAGGTTTGACCCCAGCCTGTCATTCTCAAAGTGACGGCCTATGCTGGCTGAAAGTGGCAGAACTTGGCTCTGATACAAAATGTTTGATCTGGAGGAGATAGGGAGCCTTGGAGCAGCGAGCATGTGTGATTGGAAGGGCATGACTTGTGCTGAAGAATGGTTATTCAATCACTCAAAATGATGGTGTACACATAGAGCTAGAGCTTGGGCAAGTCAGCCCTCTCACGAGCCACACCACTTAGCCATGGAGGCTAAGGCTCACACACTAGAGTCCATAATCTCACACAAGGGAGGAAATCAGCCTAGCAATCAAGCTGACCACTCACACACGACCTAGAGAGCTAGAGAATGCTCTCATGGCACACTCCTAGTGGTCACATAACCCACAAACCCATGGAGAATCGCCGTGTCCATGGCTAGCATACAAGGATCTCACCTCACCGAAAAGGTAAGGATAGGTACCTTTATCCTAGTCAGTACACTCTCACAAGGCAATCCTAGGACCAAGGACCTTTTTGGATGTTTCTCCCATCAGGTCTTGACCCTGGACCTCTTGCCTTTTTCTTTTCTCAGGCTAAGGCATGGAGCCATCATCCATGGCCACCCAGACAATAGCGGTCCATGACCCCTGAAACTTTGAAAATTCATATCTGCTAATCCGACCATTGGATCGGCCTCAAACTTGGACCGTACACATTTTGCCACCTAATCTTTCCAATGGTGAAGTTGGATTGACAATCGAAGCAGGCATCTGGTACTTTCGTGAAACTTGCTCTTGTTGACCTGAAACAGAGCCGGATGGCTCCTTTCCCAACACATTAGTATCTCCTTGTCAAGCTTCCTGTAGAGGAAGGTGGTCTTGACCTCCATCTGGTGGATTTCCATGTTGGGCGTCGCAGCCACAGCGAGCAAGGTGCGGATGGAGGGAAAGGACGCGATACGAGAGTAGGTCTTGTCGTATTCAGACCCTGCTCTCAACGAGAACCCTTCCAGATGATCTTTACCTTGTACTTGTTGATGCTGTTATCTTGCTTACGTTTGACTTGTAAGACCCACATCACGCCCACCACGTGTACGTTTGGTTGTTTTTCCTCTAGTTCCCACGTTTTGTTTTCCTCGACAGAGGCAAACTCGTTTTCCATTGCCTCCTTCCAATGAGCAGCGTCCGGCTGCGAGAGAGCCTCGGCGATAGTAGCCGGCTTTCTATGCGCAACGCACAACCAGCTTAGGCTAGTCTACTCGGCTTTCCTTCCGTCGTACTACTTCGTAGGCTTTGCTTGGCATATACTACACCATAGTGGTCCTGGTGCTGGCTACTCGTGCTGCTGCTGCTACTGTGCTTCCCCAAGAGGGGTCGCTGGAAGGGAAGAGCCAGTGGCCTCCAAGGAGACCTCGGATGTCTCTGACGCGGTGTTGAATGTCATTTTTGCTTCAGCCTGAGCGAACGATCTCCTTTAATTGGCAGCCTCGCTGTCTACGGCCATTGGTGTCCCGAGTCAATTAGGTGGGTGTGTGTCACCCGCCTCCACTAGCACGATCCACTCTCCCTATTTTGGAGAGTTCTTTGGGTCCAGCAGTTCTCCCTTGCCGTGTGACTCTTCCTTGAAGGTCACATCTCTGGAGGTGATGACTCTCCCTGCTGCCTGGTTCCACAGCCTGTAAGCCTTGTGCGCGGACTCGTAGCCGATCATCACACAATTGCGTGCACGTGCATCCAACTTCCCCGCTCCTTGCCACTCCTGGACTTTGGCCTAAGCCCTGTAGTCGAATGCCTTCAGGTGAGAGGCATTCGGCTTCTTTCTCGACCACGCCTCTTGCGGCGTCATGCGTTCTGCACTTTGCTCTTTTTATGTCCCCTTGCTACATAGTGATGCAGCAGGCATGAGGTTGATGAGGTAGTATGCAAAGCACACTACTTCCGCCCAGAAGCGAGGAGGGAGCTTTGAGTCGCACAACATGGTTTGCGTCATTGCTTGAATGGTCTGGTTCATGCGCTCAGCCACGCCGTTGCTCTGCGGTGTGTAGGGAGTAGTAGTTTGGTGGACAATGCCGTGTGCCCGAAGCCACGGCTTGCTTCCCTTGTACTCTCCGCAGTTGTCGCTCCATAGGGCCTTGACCTTCCGCCCGGTTTGTCTCTCTACCATGGCGATAAACTCTTGCAGTCGCTCCGGCACCTCTCCTTTCGTTTTGAGGAAGTATACCCACACCTTCCAAGAGTAATCATTGATGAAGGTGAGGAGGTACTTGGAACCGCCGTTGGACGTGGTGTGCATGGGGCCACACATGTCGCTGTGGACAAGATCGAGTATGCCCTCTGCTCTACGACCATTTTTGGAGAAGCGTTTCCGCTTTGTCTTCCCTTACAGGCATGCCTCATACCTGGCGTTGCATCCACCCTTCAGTTCACACCCCTCCAGGCTACGTACAAGCTTCTGCTCCTGCATGACCTACAGGGTGCTGTCGGCCACGTGCCCAAGGCGTCTGTGCCACAGCTTTGTAGTTGCTACTCCCGCGTCTTTAGCCGCCACAGTAGGTGGCATGGATAGTGTCTTGGCATTCAGCTATGGTGCAACTTTCGCTACTGCCTCTGCCGTCCCAGCGTGTCCTGCCGCGCTCTTCGTCTACGGATGGTAAAGCCCAATCGTTTGTGGCACCTTGGAGACAAGGTCTGAAGTAGCGTAGGTAATTGTCACGTCCTTGTTCTTGAGGATAATGGCTTCCTTTTGTGTGAACACCATTGTCATTGTGTGATCTGGAATCTGCGAGACAGAGAGAAGGTTTGTGGCTAAAGTTAGCATGTAGACGACGTTCTGCAGCCGCAACTCCTTGTCAGCTCCGTTGAGCTGCGTGTGTACGACCTTCTCTCCCTTTCCAGCCGCGTACTCGATGCCGCCATTCGCACACCAGAACTTGGCCATGGACGGTGTGAGGGATGAGAAGCCACATGCCTTGCAAGAGGTGTGGTAGTCCGTGTCACTGTTGAGCCCGAAGGCTCCCTGCCGTAGCAGCGCAAAGCCCTAGGGAGGGGCCTTACTCTCGGCCATCATGCTCCTGGACGTCGAGTCCACCTTCTTACTCACGCTGCTGCTCCCACCACCGCCTCCTTCCTTCTTCGGTATGCAAGACTCTCGCGCCAAATGCCCCGCCTTGCCACAGTTGTGCTACTTACCCTTCTTCTTGCCGCTCTTCCCACTGCCACTACCTTTGTTATTGCCATGAGAGGAGGTGCCTCCCGAGCCACTCACGTATGCGGGGTTGTTGATGACGCCGTTGTTACGCTACATGGCCTCGTTCCAGACAAACTCGGAGACACGAGGGTACGTGAACTCCGACTCCTCCCAACTACCCAAGGTGGTGCTCATGGGGCTCCAACTTGGCGGCAAGGCCATCAGGAGAATCATGGTTTGCATCTGTTGATCGAGTTACGAGGACATGGCGCAACTTCTTGAAACAGTCCTTTGACCTGCTGGAGGAAGTTTGAGATGGACTCCCCCTCGCCCACCTGCAGCCCGATGAGGCGTTGTAGGATGAAGAGTGGATTGGCGAGGGAAGTTGACTGGTATACGTTCGTCAGCTTGGTATAAGTCTCAACTGCCGTCGTGCACCCCTCGATGTTAGAGATTAGGGAGGGGCTTATGGACATGACAAAGAGTGCGAGAGCGATGTCATTTCAACTCTTGCAACCCCGCGTATTCCATGCTTGCCTTGTCCTCCAGTGCTATCTCCGTCCGTTTCAGCACATTAAGGTACCCGTGCACGCGTATCACCACCTAAAACTGCCATTTCCATGTGCCGAAGGCTTTGAAATTGAAGCGTGCGATGGTGTTGGCCGCATTCAACACGGTGGGCCGTGAGATGACTGGAATGATCTATTGACTTCCCGGCATGATTGCGGTGTGGTCAAGGATGTTCACTTAGTCTTTGATGTTTTGCTTCATTGAGGCCAATACAGGCTAATGAGGTTGATGACTACTACAGATTTTCAAAGTGCAGTCCGTTGCATACTCCTCCAACCGATGGTCTCCTAGCTATAATGGAGGAAGTACTCCCACAGACACGGGATTGTACCCACAAGGAGAGAGTGTAACCCGCTTAGGACTCGAGGGTCATACCAACAATGGCAGAGCGTATCGTTGTTCCTTGTCTGTGGAGAGCAAAAAGTGGACCACGGATCCAACCAGCATCCGGCCTCTCACAATGCGTACCTTGGTCCAAGTGGACCGACGATGAAGGAGATGGAGTAGTGGTTTCTTGCCTGCTGCGGAGGTACCTGCCACGTGAACTGAGCGGTGGTACAAAGAACCAAGTTTCCCGATCAGCGTGGGCCCATAACCCTTTGTCACTCCGCACTTGGCCACGGTCTAGAGTAAACGGCGTTGACAGGCCAACCGCCGACCGCCCTTGGTATTTCAACCAAGGTAGAGATCACCCATGGAATGGTGTTTCCACACTAAAAGGTTCACTTAGCTTGTCCCAACGGTGGGCGGAGAGTGTTCCAAACTCTCACCCATGTAGCAATGCTACACACTAAAGGGTCCACTTTTTATTTACCCTCCTTGGTGGCCAACAAGGAATTAGTTTTCTCCCAAGTCTCAAGAGTAAGAGATATATAATCACATAGAATAACAGGCCTTGTATAGTCTCTGGTGAGTGCTCCCAGTGGCTCCTTGGAGGGGCTTTCCCCCAAGGCCACCCTAGACAGTATCATCAACTTTGATGACATGGCACCCACTGTGACCGCCAAGTGGCGCTTGATCCACGTTGGACCTTAGATGCTTCTAGGAAGCTTCCTTGGCCCTTTTTAGTCACAAAGAAAATTTGGTCCTGGCGGGATTCAACCTTGGACCTCTCGCTTGCGAGACGGCGCCTTCACCCACTAGGTTGTAGGAAGTTGTCCTAAGGAGCATACACCAGGTAGACTACCAAGAGTAGACCAAGAGGACTTACTCCACAAGGATGAGTACTGCATGCCTTGTCTCTTTCAGTCTCTCTTCGTGTCGCTGGGAGGACTTGCGCTATAAGCGTATTGCATACTCGGTCTAAATCTTCCGCTGATTAGACCAGGGGCATACAAAGAACATAACAGCTCTTACCTTTGAGACTCCTCACATAGTTTTCCATTAGAGGCAGACACTAAAGAAGCATTGGTTGATCTAAGCCCGAGGAGTTTGCTCCTTGCGCAAAAGTGACCAGGTGCTAAGGACACAGTGCAAGGACGGGATTCCTATGAACTGCTCAGTGTGGAACATTGGCTCTGAGGGTGATATCATCTCTTGGTTACAATACCAAGAGCGGTCGGCGGGAACCATTGTGTGGGAGCCCGTTGTCTAGACCGTTGCCTCAGGCAGGTTGACAGATGCAGTGCAATGTTGTATCTAAATTCTGAATCCAAGAATGAGACACTTGCTTGAGGCTGTACAGCGACTTGTGCAGCTTGCACACCAGGTGCTCCTGGCCATCCATGACGAATCCCTTCGGTTGCTCCATTCTGATCTCTTTCCTTAAGTCACAGTTCAAGAATTCCATCTCGACATCCATGTGGTGGATCTTGAGTCCCGAGCTGCTATAAAAAAGAGGAGCGTGCGTACACAGGCAAACTTTGCAATAAGAGCAAAGGTTTCAGTGTAGTCGATGCCTTCCTGCTGCAAATAGCCCTTGGCGACGAGCCTCGCCTTGTACTTTTTTTGGTTGCCATCCGTACTCCAATTCTTTTTTAATACCCACTTGCACTTGATTACCTTGTGTCTAGGTGGACGCTCAGTCAGCTCCCACGTACCTTTGTCGAGTGTGACTCTATATCGTGCTCTACAGCTTGTGTCCAATTTGCTACATCTGGTGTAGCCATGGCCTCGTAGTAGGATGTTCGCTCATATGAATCGGCTGCAACTGCGACATTCATCTGGTCTGGTTTTTGCAGCATCCAGAAATGCCCGCACTCACTAGGCTTGTAGCGCACCCAAAGAGGATACCTATGACATGGTGCCAGGGCGTTAGTGGGCGGCAAGCACGGTGTTGTAGGTACAAGTACTGGTACCGGTGGTGTTGCATCTCCCTCGTCTACTTCTGCCAATGAGGCCGCTGTATCTGCTGCATCAGACATGGGAGAGTACGGTGGTTTTCTCAGTGTCATAATAGCAAAAAGGTCAGGAGAGATGAGGTCACGAAGAGTATGAGCTCCCACTACTTCGTTAGCTGCTTGTTCTGTTGCCTCCTTGCAAATGATATTGATGCCGATGACACTGCTTTCGTTGAAAACGACATCCGTGGAGATGATGACATGGCTTGTATTCCTCTCATAGAGGCGATAGGCCTTACTTACCATATCATAGCTAATAATCAGCCTCTATGCATCCTTTGCGTCATATTTCTGTCGAGGTGCGGTCAATCTATGCAAAAAAGAAAGGGAAGCAACGTGGCTCAGCTGGCAGACACACCATGAAGGATCAGCTTCTAGCAGACATCAAGCCTGGACTTGAAGCTGTACAGGCAGAGTTGGAGAAGTACGGCGCCCTGCTATTGGACTGTCATGTGCTTCCAACAATGGCTGACCCACAATTTCGGCTGCGCTACTTTGGCAAGATCCACCGGCTCATGGGTATCAAGTGTGCTGCTGAACTCCAACTAAAAGGTGATTGAGCTCCTCTGCGCATACTATACTGGGGTGGAGGAGGTATGTGCATCAGCTGAAGTAGTAGTAACGGCAGAAGCAGAAGCAATAGTAGCAGCAGTAGTAGCACCAGCAAGTACAAGTGATGACCGCCAGATTATAGCAGCTTTTGCAGCAACGCTCACAGTAGCAGAGATTAGCCAACTCTGTCTACGCGTGCTGTAGTAGCAAGAAGAGGATGAAGAATTGTTGCAGGCTGTACTGGCAGATCCATCGTAGGATCTCTTTGCGCCACGAGATCCAGGACCCGGGTGGAAGAACCAGCTGCAACTTTACTGAAACGTGAGGTGGAAAGGTGGGCCGAACTGCCCCCCAAGGACCCGGCATGCAACGTGCTACGATGTTAACGCAAGAAGCAGAATGCCTTTGCGACCTCCTTCCTTGCTGCCATGGACCATTTTGCAGTCCAAGCCACATCCACACCGTTCGAGCACCTCTTCTCCCTCGGCCAGTGCGTCATCACCGACTTCTGCCACTCTCTGAACTACTTGACGGTAGAGAATCTCCTCACCATGGAATCGTTGATCAATGAGCGCAGCCTGCTGGACTTTCCAGTTGATCGCCATGGCAATGTAGCCCCGGAATTGCACGAGGAAGATCAAGTGAATTCACTACGTCGGATGGCAACACTAGAATTGTTTGCTAAAGCTGCTAAGGAGTTAGAGGGCCTGAGTTTGTTTGACACTGGTGAGGATGAAGATGTGTTGGAGGTGGGAGTGCGTTACAGGACTGAGGATGGTGAGGATGATGATGATGATGGTAAGGGAGTGTAGAAATGTGTTCCAATTATCAACTGATTTTACATACCTTCTTATTTCTCTTGAAATTCTAAGGTATGTTGTAATTTTCGCATTGAACAAGGATAAATATGAAATGAAAATGTCATAGAGGCTAATGCAAAAGGCAATCCCATCCCAAGTAAGCACTAATAGAAAAGGAAACAAGTAAGTGTCATGAATGTGTCATAGACGCGGACTGTCGTTCAGAATTTGCCGAAAAAAGATGCATGCCACACCTGGACTATTGTAGAACCCTGAAGAGCCGTAGTTCCATGAAGAAGCGTAGTTTCACAACCAGAAACGCTGTTCTGGTTCCGAGCTGAAACCGGAACCACAGTTCCGGTTCCAACCTGAGGACCGCGGTCGCGTACCAGTGTGCACCCTTACAACTCTAGCACAATTCGGACACGAAAATGGCACAATTCTGGCACAACTCTGGCACAACTTTGGCACAACTCTGGCACAACTCTCGCACTACCTTGGTACAACTTTGGCACAACTATGGCACAACATAGGCACAACGCAAGCACAACCTTGGCACCACTCTTGTACATCTCTCGCATAAACTCTGGCATAACTATTCCACAAGTATGGTACATACGCTCACGTATGTACATACACATGTACACACACACACGCATACACAAATACACACACACACCCATACACAAACAAACACACACACACACAGACACATACATGCATGTACACACATGCATGCATGCACGTATATACTTATGCACACATGCATGCAGGCTTGCATGCATGCACGCACCCATGCACGTATCAATACACGTATACACGCATGAACGCATGCATGCACACACACACATATACATACATACACACACACATACGTAAATGCAAACAAATAAATACACACACAAATACACTTACACACACAGACACACTTACACACACACACATATATACACAAACTCATCCCCTCCCCATAAACAAACACACACACATGCACACAAACATACAAAAATACATGCACACACACAAGTATGCACGCACATACGCATACACACACAAACACACACATACATATACACACATACGTACACACATACAGAGACATCCAAGGTGCACTTATGCATAAACATACACACACACACACACACACACACAGAAACACAAGCACACACACACACACTCACACATATATACACATAGATACACACACAAATAAACACACACATACAAACACATACACATATCCACACATACACACAAATACAAATACACACAACCACAGACGCACACATAGACACATATATACATGCACAGACACACACAAACACACATCCACATACACACACATACATACACACATACACACATATACACACACACAAATACACACACACACATACACACACATACATACATACACACACATACACACACACACACACACAAACACACACACACACATACAGGCACGTGCATTCACTTTTGCAAGCACACTTGCAAGAACATATGCATGTACACACATAAACACACACGCTCATCCACACCCTTTCACGTATCCATGCATCTAAACGCACCCACATGCATGTACACACACACATACATAAATACAAATGTACAGACATATACACACACACATACATACACACACACAGACCTACACATATACACACATACACTCACAAAAATACATGTATACAGACACAATCATACGCACATACACAAATACATATACACACACAAACACACACACATACACACACACAAATACATATACACACAATCATACACACACACACATATACACACACATACACACACATAAGCACATATACACATACATACACATACACACAAGCACACACATCAACATGCACACGCATATGCAAACGTGTACACACACATACACACATGCACACACACACATATACATACACACACACACACACAAACCTATACACAAACACACACACACATACACACATACACACACACATAGAGACAGATACACACACACATACATACACACACACATTCACACACATACACACAAATACACACACACACATACATACATACATGCAAACAAACACACACACACACTCACATACACATTTACACATACACACACACAAACACTCACACACACACACACACACGTGTTTGGAAACATGCACAAACACACGCATGCACGCACACACACATGCATGCTTGCACGCACGCACACATGCACTCAAGCACAGATGCAGGCATGAACACATGGGCAGATGGATCTCAAACCAGACACAAGCATATGCACAAAAGGAAGTGTGCATGCGTGCGCATGAACATACATGCATACACACACATGCACACACATACTCACTCATACACACCTACACACACACGCACACTCATACACAAACCCACGTACGTACGCACGCACGTACGTACACACATACACTCACAGATACACACACACATATACACATACACAAACATAAACACACACACACCCACACAGACGTACAGTCACAAACATACGGACACATACATACACATACATACACATACTCAAATACATATATGCAAACACACATACACACATACATACACACATATACATAACACACACACACACACACATTGACACACAAACACACACACATACATACACACACACACACATACACACACACATACACACTCAGCCCCCCCCCCCCCCCCCCCCCCCCACACACA
>SZWC01001665.1:102193-126404 GCA_023375785.1 Penium margaritaceum
CCCCCCCCCCCCCCCCCCCCCCCCCCACGAATACACACATATACAAACACACACACACACACGCACACACACGCACACACACGTACATAGAAACAGGCACACACGCATGCATGCACACACACAATGCATGCTTGCATTCTTGCATGTATGCACTCATACACAAAAGCAGGAATGAAAACATGGGCAAAAAAACCCCCAACCCGACACACATGCACGCACAAGAACATGTATGCATGCACGCGTATGCATACACACACACACACACACACATATACACAAACACACACCCCCACACATATAGACATATGCACACGAACACAAACACATACACACACATACACATACACACAGACACATATCCATATGTACACGCACATGCACACGTACACACATACATATACACACACACACATACACAAACACACACATACACATACACACACACACATGTACACAAACACACACACATATACAAAACCACATACACTCCTACATATACAGACACAAACATACACACAAACACTCATACACACACTCTCACACACACACACACAGATACAAACACACATACACAAACACACACACACACAATCACACATAAATAGAGACACACACATACATGCTTGTGCACATGCATACAAAAAAGTGCACCGACAGATGCACACGCGTACACATGCGCACACAGAGGAACACATGCCCACACACACGCAGGCATGCACTCATACACACATGTAGGCATGACCGCATGGGTACACCAACCCCCAACCAGATACACACACACGCAGACAAACATGTGTGCATCCGTGCGTGCATAAACACACACACACACATACATACACACAAACACATACAAACACGCGCGCGCACACACACACACACATGTACACACATAGAAACACACAAACATACACAATATCACACACAGACATACATATACATAACAAAATACGCATACACACACACATGCACACACACATACACATAGAGAGAAACACACTCACATATCCATACACACAAAACACACATGCACACCCACATATACACACATATATACGCACATACAAAGACACATACACATACACATATACGCCCACACATACATCCACGTACGTACGCACGCATGCATACACACACACACACATTCATGCACGTACGCCCGCACGCACACACGCACGTACGTACGCACGCACGCATGCATGCACGCATGCACACACTCACGCACACACACACACAAACGTGCACACACACACACATACACATAGATGCACATGCATATGCACCCACTCACATACACACACACATACATACACACACACACACACATACACAAAAAGACACATACACACAAACACACACACACACACACACAGATGCACACAAACATACATACACTCACACACACACGTACACACACACAGATCCATACACACACACATACACAAACACACAAATACACAATGACTCATACACATGAATACACACACATACACAGACACACACACACATACAAACATACACACACGCACATACACAAAGATACACACATATGCGCATGCGGCCGTGTAAGTGCATCGACAGACGCACACACATACACATGCACACACACTATGCATGTGTACTTGTACATAGTTTTGTACGTACACATACCTACAAACACGCACGCATGTACTTGTGCACACATGCAGGCATGAAGGCATGGGGAGACCAACCCCCAACCAGACGACACATACGCACGCATAAAAACATGTGTGCATCCGTGCATGCATATATACACACAAACATACACACACATACACACACACACACATACACACACACACGTGCGCGCACATACAAATACACAAACATACACAGAAGCACACACAGACATGCACATACACACACACAAACACACACACATACATACATAGACACACAGACACACACACACACACACACACACACACATACACATTAAACACAGCCGCACACACACATACAAACATAAACAGATAGACACACACAGATAGGTACACATACACACATACACACACGCAAGCACATCATTCACAAATGTACACATACACACACATAGACAGAGAAACACACACACACACATACATACACACAAAACAGACACGCACACACACACATACACACATATACTTACAGACACACAAAGATACGTACATAGACACACATAGACACACGCACGCACACACACAGACACACATAAACAATACACATATATACATTCACACGCATACACACACGCACGCACGCATGCATACACGTACAAACACACACACGTATAGATGCACGCATGCATGCATGCACGCACGCATGCATGCACGTATGCACGCACGTACGCACGCACGCACGCACGCACGCACACACTTACACACGCACACTCGCATGTACACACAAACACACACACACACACACACACACCAGTGTTGCTCTCAGGACAATGATCAACGCCACAATATTGTTAACAACAAGCAACGTTGTAGTCAGCTTCAGTCAAAACGCTGTGAGTATAGGCATTATGGTGGTTTTAGTAGCAAAACTGAAGGGACAAGTACCAACATGAATTCTTTTTAGGTCTTTCATTTGCACATACACATTTTTCTGGCGGTTTTAAATACTTCTACTTCTCAACACTAGTTTTTTACCACATTTGTACACTTCATACCTCTTCTGTGATTGTGCATTTGAGCATGGTCATGTAGACCTCCAAGCATGATGTTATCTCATTTCACTTCAGCATGAAGAGAATCAAAATACTTCTATATACACAAAAAGCTTTGGCCAGTACGTGTACAAGACAAGTAATCACACACAGCAAAGTTGAACAAATGAGATGGAAAAAGATAGAATTTTCACACATTGCAAGATTTAGGATACATTGCTCACTACTTCCTGCCACGTGCACGCTTACCAGCCTTGTCTACTACACTGCCACACTTGGTTACTGATGCGCTGATCGGTGCCATGCCACCATGAACTACTGGAGGTGCTCTTTTAACAGGGGAAGTAGTGCCTACTACCACTTCACTGCTAGTAGCAGCTTGACTATTTGCAATCTGTGTACTTGTAGATGCCACTACACTGCCTTCTGATGCTGATGGAGTTTGTATAGCTTCTGCTCGGTGTTGGCTCTAGTGGGTGTGGAGGCACCCTCAAGGATTCCTAGCTCTCACTGGTTCATGCTACCAAGGTTTGGGCAGCCAATGGACACCAATGGTGAAGAGTGTAGAGCACAACGATCACGGATGTGAGTGGGCAGAACTCGTCGCATTCAGTAGATCTGAATCGAAAAACGTTTTTGTTACTTAGCATAGTGAGATTACATCAGATTCCTATAGCATGTGATCTTAGCTTTCCAACGCATCCAAGCACGCCCAAATCGGAGCACTAGAGCCCCTGCTACGGCCGTCGAAGTAACCCTTGGTGGAGCCGAGCCGCCCACCATGCCCACGAACCGGAGCGACGGGAGGCGCTTCGATGGTGGCCTGTCGAAGCGCCCTTCCTGTCATCCCAACGTGGGGAGGAGCATGCCTTGGTCCAGGGGACCATCCACATTCATTCCTTCATGGCCCATGTGCCTTTGGAGCTCATTGGAGACGAACTAGGATCACTGGCGGTGGATTATCCCGCCACCTATGGCGGGTGCCAGATTCCACACGTCCAACACCCGATTTTCGGGCTGGGCTAACTTTCTGAATACTCACTCAAAGTGAGCGATTCAAAGCTCGATCCTGCATGGAAAAATCCAAGAAATCCAAATCTAAAGTCAGATCAGGTGTTCGACCACTCCTCAGTGGTCGAACCAGGGAGTACGATCAACGGCACTCATGGCAAGGGGCACACCATGTCAACACTCGGCTCCCTTCATCAGCTTCTGGAGTCCCTGCATCTGCTGTTGCTAGATTCCCTACATCTTCTCCTGCTTGATTCCTTGCATCTGCTGCTGGTGGTATTGCCTTTGCTGCCCCTGTTTGGCTGTTGTTACAAGACAAGCAATCACACATAGCAAAGTTGAACAAATGAGATGGAAAAAGATAGAATTTTCACACATTGTAAGGTTTAAGGTACATTGCTCACTACTTCCTGCCACGTGCACGCTTACCAGCCTTGTCTACTACACTGCCACACTTGGTTACTGATGCACTGATCGGTGCCATGGCACCATGAACTACCGGAGGTACTCTTTCAACAGGGGAAGTAGTGCCTACTACCACTTAATTGCCAGTAACAGCTTGACTGTTTGCAATCTGTGCACTTGTAGATGCCACTACACTGCCTTCTGCTGCTGATGGAGTTTGTATAGCTTCTGCTCGGCTCCCTTCATCAGCTTCTAGAGTCCTTGCATCTGCAGTTGCTAGATTCCCTACATCTTCTCCTGCTTGATTCCTTGCATCTGCTGCTGGTGGTATTGCCTTTGCTGCCCCTGTTTGGTTGTTCGTACGTTGTTGGTCCTCTGAAGTAGCTGTTGGTGTTTCCTCCTGCATGCGCACTTGCGGAGCATGCGACAACATGGGGTTGTCCACCATGACACGAACATTTGCCATCACATCAATGACATCATCATCATCTTCAATTGAATCATACCCTTCTCCCCCGTCCTTCCCTTCATCACTGATGCTGCCCTCATCATCCTCATTATGTAGTAGGTCCACCTCTCTTCCCACCTCCACAATCTCACCATCATCCTCACTCTCTTCCCCATCATCAACTTCACTTGCTGTGTCAATTGGTACCACAAGGCGTGCTGTCGCTCGACCAAAACTTTTGCCATAGTGCTTTCGAAGACGTACATTGTAGTGTACCAACAACTCTAACGTCCTCACCAGCAGGCAGTTCCTACGAGCAGTGTGAATGGGCTCATGCATGGAGAAAACATGCTCATACTGAGAGGAGGAGCAGGGCTAGGAAAGCACCCTCAAAGCCAGATCACGCAACACAGGCATACATTGCACATGATTCACGTACCACTCAAGAGGTATCATGCTCTGGCACTGCACTTTGGCAACTACAGCAACTGCCTTTGCATTCTTTGTTGTAGTTACGCTTGGCACTTGTTTGAACATCACCTGTCCCCTTTGAAATGCATCAATCTACTTTAGCAGGGTATCATGCTTGTGTGCTGGCACCATTGCGTCTACAATTGCCTGTCATGACTGCATGGTTGCCGAATCTAGAAAGAAGTCATTGCCGAAGTGCTCAGGATGCAAACGCCTAGTAGCAGCATAGAGCACGCACGCTTTGTCCTTAGTCCAGCGTGCATTCAGCCTGGTCAGAGCAAACTTCACATTCACCTTGGCTACCTTGGCAGGCTTCCTCTCTTTCTTCACACTGAGTATCCTGAGCTCCTCGGAATAGTCTAGCAAACCCTCGTAGATTTCACCTACCGTGCCACTCGGCCTGTCTGCCACTCGCAAAGCCCTCACTAAAGGCTCAGGCAGGTCCCGAAGCTGCCGCCCTTGTAGATAGAACACCCGCCAGTGAATGAGGCAGCGGGCCTCTTTCTTCTTGGCCTTGAACCTAGCATCCCGCCTGGAGCCCATTTACGTCCACATCTCACTGTCAACCATCGTCTCAAGATTTTCCCTCTGATCCAATAGCCGGTCCACCATGAGAAAAATTGATGCAAACCTACTCTCACATCGTGGCACAAGCATCTTCCCTCTTGTCCATTCATGAAACCACGACTGTGGCGGGTCATTGTTCCTCACAACTGAGACAACCTTCTCATATCTAGAAATCAGAGATGCACCTCACTCGCTTCTGCTTATGTCCTTCATCACCAAGTTGATGTTGTGAGCACAACATCCCTGGAAGAAGAGGCTTGGGTACTTTGCTTTGGGGTCACTGAAACTTTTTTTGTTGACCGAGGTATTGTCGTAGATCACTGACACAACTCTGCCCACCCCCACCGCGTCTATGGCGGCCTCAATCATGGCTGAACTGTGATCCCGACTAAGACTGCTTGCTTCTCTAGAGAAGAGGTGAACTGAACCTTGTGCATTAAAGGCCATGGCATTGTTAATGGGCCGGACTTGGCGGTCAGCCCACTCGTCCACGCCAAGAGGCGTACCATAGATGTCCCAAGCCTGTTTTATGGGAGCATCCAACTCCTCTAGCTCTTTGTCTAGCTTTGGAAGGAGATCACCGATGACGGTATTGTGGCTTGGTAGCTTGAATCCTGAACTGGTCATCCTGGCATTCTTCACCACTTCTAGCAGGACACCTTCACGGCAGAATGAGATTGGGAGAGCTCTAATGCACATGAGCTTGATAATGGACAGCTGGCACTTACCTTTATGACCATGTTGAATGTGCTGATCCATGGAAGATTGTCGGAAACTACAGGCATGCCTGATGTCAAACAGAGGTACCTTGTCGGCTTGACTTAGTACAGTTGACACGGCTCGCCAAGGTTGGTGACTGCTGCCAGGTTGGGCATTGTCATTGTCATTGTCTGGTTCCAAGGTCACCCCAGCTGCTGTTTCCATCGTCTGCTTCTCCAGTTTCTCCCAAAGCTTCACCCACGCAACGGGCTTGTCTTTGGTACCCCACTCTGGACCGAGCCCCTTGTACTAGAGTTGTTTGTGCGGCTTCCATCCGGCCGGCAGTGGCTACTTGCGCTCTAGGCCAAGCACCTCTCGACACGTTGGTGGAACATGGGGGCACTTGCCGATACTGCTGCTGTCTCCAGAGAAGTGACCGCGGATGCGGTTACAACAGCCAAACTTGATGGTGCCGCAAGAATCCCACCTCCACCCTGCTTTCTTGGACTTGGTCGGGCATGGCTCGTAATGCTTGCTGAGTTCTTTTATCAGGTAATCCCCCGAGACCTGACGCTTCCGTGGAGGATTCCATCGGAAGGCATCAAATGGCTCGGTGACTGAGGATGGGTTGGGGGACTGGATGATTCTTGTAGCACTAGAGGCTCCCGGGAGGGCTATGAGGATGATGGGGTCTGATGGCTTACTATTGTGAGACGTTGTTGCACACCAAGTGCCAAACAACACTTAGTTTGCGATGCTGACAGTGAAGAGAAGGACAGTGCTGTACTGCCAACAAAGCTCTTTTAGCCCATTCGAACGACAGGCCGCTTCCACTGACATGCAGGTACAGTAGTGCGACACATCACGCTTCAACGATCAGCGCGAGGCTCACGCCGATGATTGCATGACAGCATCGTGACCGTACAAGCTTCACCGATGATCCATGTGGCATCCACAATGGCGATGCATGTCCGTCCATTTTCAAGAAATCCAAGGAACGTGGGAGCGCACGAAGTTAACTTCTTTTTTGTTCAAACCTACGGTTAGAATGAAACATGGAGTGTATCAAAGCAGCAATGTTTACATACCGTATATAGAAACCCGTTTTCAAATTCTCACAAAAATGTAAAAAAATCTGTGGATGAAATCAGCGGAACGGCAGAGGGACGTCAAGCTACAGATTACACTCAATAGAATGCAAGCAACTATTTATTTGTTCATTTCACTTCTACCCTGAGCAGCAAATACATGGACTGCAACAGGTGATGTGTACCATGCAAGCATGCCAGGCATGCAGTGCATGCCACAGCAGAAAATGTAGCAATGTATAACAATTGAGATACCGAGAATGAGTGAGCCAACTCTGGGGTCGATTTTTTGGTCCCTTTGCTTTTCTCCTTTTCCGAAGTGCTAGGGGTGTGTGTGGCATAACTCCCTTTTTTGACAACCCGAGATCACTATTGGCCCTAGAACACAACATAGCAACAACATTGTAGAACGTTGCTATGTTGTCGTTGTAGGGCTCCTATAACAAACACCGAGAGCAAAACTGACACACACACACACACATTCATACACACTACACATGCAACATGCATTTCATATAGCTTGCTGCCGATGGTACCCTTGTTGCTGCTTTGATTCTGCTTCACGTATTGACCACCTTGTCAAAGTGCTTCCTGCTGATGCTCTTGCTAAAGATTAACTAGGATGTGAGAGTCGGGTGGCATTGAGTGAAAGCTAGCCATTCGTCGCTCAACATACTTTTGTGTCCCAACCCCCTGTCCCCCCCTCCTTCTCTGCGGCATTCCAAACCGCATTAGCAAAGCGTGCCGGTTGCACAGCGTGCTGACGCGGACGACCTTGTTGTCCTCGCTAACGTCGGACGTTGGAAATATTCCCCTATCCAATACCAGCGATGTTCATCCACGTGACAGGCATTGAATAATGGGTGTAAAAGGTTTGAAGAGATGGCAAAGGGATTCGACCATCCCATGGCCGCTATCCTGTAGATTAAATGGAGAGTACCCATATACTAAATCTAGAACATAGATACTCCATGTTTGGAAAACAAACAGTTGAATTCCATAGATAATAAAACGACCAACAAAAGCCATGTTCAAGTATTGTGCCGCGGTTTCTCCTCATGGGGACATTGCTCTCTTGCGAAAATTGAATCAAGTGATGGCCCTCCTCTTCGTTTTTCAATGCAAACCTCCAAATTGTGATGAAGTTTTTTTTTCCCTGTTTTCCATGGGCAAGGACCATTAAAATATGAAATCCTACACTGTGATAGATTTATTGTGGCATGAAAACAAAAAGAGAGGCTATCTTTGAACAGATGGAAAGAAAACGCCCTTTCTAAATTCTGCTTTTTGTTTTCAGAAGAGTAAAAGCCATCCCTTTCTGCGATACAAATCGCATCTAGGGTTTCATTTATGTGGAGGCACATTTTGGGCCTCGTAGTAGCATTGTCCAATATGTCCTCTTTCATCCCATTCCGAGTCTTGGAATCCGCGTTCAAACAGTGCACAAACTACCCTAATCAAAAGGTAAAAACTCCTCCACAGAGGATTTTTTTACTGTTGGACATGAATGTTAACATCAGCACTTCCATGGATCATGGATGTCAGATCGCATCAATGGAAACTTTGCGTCACAATCGTGTTTCGACAAAAGTGAGAGCACATTTTCTCTAATGGCCGAGGTTGTGGCATGTTTTTAATTTTTCAAAATTGGGAGCATGGCTTATTCAAACCACAAAATCATGGCATTCCTTGCAAATATGGTGGAGATTAGGGCCATTTCACCAATTTGACTAGATCATTTGGAACATGTGTGATATTTGTTCATCAGCATGCATTTTCCTAATGTTTTGAGGATTTCCAATGTTCAATAAATCAGCTCAATGGGGTCCAACTTGGTGCATGAGGCAAGGTAACAAATAAAAAGGCTGAACAAGGTTAGCCAATGAGATAACCAAGTACCTCCTAGTTTTGGCTGAACAAATTCAAAGCACCTCAATTTATACAATGGTTATGAATTGACACCATTAAGTCCCATCATTTCTTCTCTACCCCTAAATTTTCAATATTGTGTTCAAACCATCTCCACCTTCTACATTCATACATTTTTGACATGGTTTATAAAAAATCCTCGTCTGATGACCTCTGAAACTAGCTTAAAAAACATTCATGTTTCTTCCCAGAATATGTGGTAACCCAGCCTTGCAGGAGATATTCCAAGGCACAAATCATTTGCGCCTTGGTCATGGATTAGACGGAGACTCATCAGTCTCCGGCCAGCCCATGGAAACACCCTAAAGTGGCAAATGAGGGTCCTTTTTGCACGGCCGGTCGATGGTATAACATACACTTGATCTGTTAATGTTGAACTTCATTTTTGAATATCAACAATGATTGAGATCAGCATATGAACGTTCAAATCTTGAACTTTTTGACTCAGGTCAGTGGAGTATTGAAAACAAGGATTTTAAGATCTGTTCAGATCAAATTTTATCCAAATCCAAAGTTACTAATATAAATCCAAACCAAAATGTTTGGATCCGTTTCGGATCTCATTGAACAATTCTGGTTATATACCGAAACGTGATCCAACTGTCAATGCACGGGATAGCAATGGTATAGAAAATGGGTCCCGACATGGGAGGCGGCCAACCGCTCTTGGTATTTCAACCAAGATAACATAGCACGCTCGAACGAGGGATTTCCACTTTAGGTTTGTTCGGTTTGCAACCTCCCGAAGTCAGCATGAAGGTCTTTAGTCTCTATCCTTGGTTGGACACTCTGTGAGGAGTCTCAAAGGTAATATCTGTAAATGGATGCAGGCACGGCACAGACTTTTATTCTTGCAGAGCATTACTAATTCTTCTTCTCACAGGGGATCCACGGGAACCAACGTCAGCCTACTGTCCTACTTGGTGCGTCCTTGGACCACCAACTATCATCCTCAAGCCAGGCTCTAATAAGCTTCCTATAAGCTTCCTGTCCCATTTTGGGCCACTAAGATAAATGTAGCCATCACAGGATTTGAGCCCATGACCCATGAGCTCGAGCCTGTCCCAACTAGGCCACAATGTTGTGTTACCTATGATGATCTCCAAGGGACATACGCATTATAGGCAATGCATTCCTGACTTATCTAAGAACAGACCAAGGGGACGTACTCCATAAAGAAACACATGCCTTGTCTTTCCATGCAACCAGCTAACTAGCCAGTGGACAAGGTGCATACCATTCAACAAATCTGTCCCTTGCACCTCTATCCATGTGTCGCTCACTGAGCTCCATCGATGCCTTGGGGCTCACCCTTCCTCTCCCGCATTCCTCATGCCAAATGCACGAATGCCTGCATAGTTCAAGTCGCTCTCCAACAGCTTGGTCCTGTAGTCAGCAAGTATGCTCTTTGTCTTATAGTATCGCAATTCCACCACGTTCCTCATCACCAGGTCACGTGAGTAGTGGTGACGTATGTCGATGCGCCTCGTTTGTCGGGAGATGATCTCATTTTCAGCCATCAAGATGGCGATCATGTTTTCCACATGTACAACCGTGGCATCCTTCTGTGGCACTGTGATTTTTCCAAGCAGGCTGCGCAGCCACTGAGTCTGCCTCAGTTGTGGACTCGGAAACACAATCCTACTTCTTGCTGGCTCATGAGATGGCAACGCCATTCAAGATGCACACGTATCCAGAGGTGGATTTCCAGTCATTGAGATTTCCTCCCCAGTCGGTGTCGGAGTACCACTTCAACCGGAGGGGGTCGGTACCTTCTTGGCCTCCAAGGACGAGGCCAATATGACGTGTCTTCCGCAGGTAGCACAAGATGCGCTTGACTGCGTACCAATAT
The DNA here is from genome assembly GCA_023375785.1 of Penium margaritaceum. Taxonomy (NCBI): domain Eukaryota; kingdom Viridiplantae; phylum Streptophyta; class Zygnematophyceae; order Desmidiales; family Peniaceae; genus Penium; species Penium margaritaceum. The sequence goes on from SZWC01001665.1 coordinate 113,335, forward strand.
TGTGGCCCTATGTTGGCTACAAACCTGCTTGCTTGTCTCACAACATTGCAAATGTCCGGACGAGTACCTACCATGGCGTACATGATGCTATCCACGGTGGACTGGTAGGGGATGTTTTGCATCTCCATTCGTGCTGGTTCATTGATTGGCGACATTGAGGCCTGCAATTGTGCATCAGTTGTCATTAGGTACTGACAGGTTTGAAGTCTTCCATGTGATAACGCTTTAGTACACCACCGATGTATTTGGTTTGGTTGAGTTTGATGGCCCCTGCTGATTGGTTGTGGTGGATGGCGATCCCGAGAGAGTACTCAAAAGGACCCATGTCCTTCATTTTGAACCTTTTGCTGAGGTTAGACATCAGCTCATCCAGCAGCTTGATCAAAGAAAAGAAGATTATCAGATCATCCACATACAGGGCAACAAGCATCAACCCACTCCCCTCATCCCGCACCTACATGCTCGGATCATTTTGGCAATGCAAAAAAGGAGAGACCGGTCATGAAACCGTCCATCTCTTTGTACCAATCCTTTGGGCCTATTTCAGCCCCTACAGCGTTTTCACCAACTTGCACACCTTGGCCTCGGGAGCTTTGACTCCTTTGGACACCTCCATGAGCACTTCCTTGTTGAGCTTCCCATAGAGGAAAGCTGTCGTGATGTCCATTTGGTACATCTTCTGGTTCTTTGTGGCTGTGATGGCAAGGAGAGAGCGGATGGAGGTAAAGGTCATGACAGGCGCAAACGTCTTATCCTACCGAGAGCGCACGCATTGAGAGCTCCCCTTTGCCACTACCCTCGCCTTGAACTTTTTGATTGTGTTGTCTTACTTCTTGTTCACTCGGAGGACCCACTTGGATCCCACCACGTGGACCTTGTCGGGTGTATCCACAAGCATCCACGTGCCGTTCTCCGAAATGGACGCGAGCTCCCTGTCCACTGCCTCCTTCCACTTGGCCGCATTGGGGCCATTCATGACCTCCGCCACTTTGGATGGTTCTCCTTGAGCCATGTACGACCAGCTAAGGCTATTCCAATTGTCCTCATGCCGCAAAGGTGCCTTCTTTGGTTGCAAACTGCACCGGGATACTGGTGCAATTTCACTCTTTGGTGCTGGTGCTTCCCTGGGTAGTGGTGTGTTGTTTTTGTTGTCGTCATTGTCAGAAGAGTTGTCAAATTCCAAGTCAGACTCAGAATCCCCGGGCACCTCAGTCGCGGCGTCCATGCCAGATGTTGCGTCATCCTCTGCCACTTGTCTCCCATTCCCACTACCTACGAGCAAAGCAAGCGAGTTGTTGGGTTCTTGGTCTCCTAACTCAAGCAACACTATCCACTCTCCCACCTTGGGAGCGAGGATCGATTCAAGCAGCTCTCCCTTTCCAAGGGTGCGTTTGTCAAACACAACGTCACGACTATTTAGGAGCTTGCGTACTGCCTGGTCCCAAAGCCGATAGGCTTTGTGTAACGTGTCGTACCCAACCATGACGGACTTTTTGGAACTTGCGTCCAGCTTGCGTCCATCTTCTCCCTACTAGATATTCACCCATGCATTTGACCCGAATAGCTTATGATGAGAGGTGTTGAGTTTCTTCCTTGACTATGCTTCTTGTGGGATCTTCAGCAGCTTGTCCTGCTCTTTTCCACACTTCCGCAAGGCAGTTGCTGGTATGAGGTTCAAGAGGTAGTAGGCTGTTGTTGCAGCTTCAGCCCAAAAGGGAGGTGGGAGCTTGGCGTCAAAGAGCATGCTTTGCACCATGCCGAGTAGGGTCTGGTTCATCCTCTTGGCCACACCATTGCTTTGAGGGTTGTAAGGGGTGGTTTCCTTGTGGTGGAACCCATAATGCTTGAGCCAAGGCTTGCATGCCTCGTACTCACTCCCGTTGTCACTTCGGAGTATTTTCACTTTCTTAAATGTTTGCCACTCTACCATGACAACGAGCTTCAGGAGCTTTTCCTTGACCTCTCCCTTTGTTTTGAGGAAGTAGATCCAGAACTTGCGGTTGTAGTCATTGATAAAGGTCGGAAAGTACTTGTTTCCTCCATTAGACTTCGTGCAAAAGGGTCCTTACACGTCACTATGGATCAGGTCCAATACATTCTCCGCTCGACCTCCTCTCCCAAACGGCTTCTTTTTCTTTCCTTGGAAGCACGATTCATCTTTCTTCATGCTTCATGGTGTATCCTTCCATTCCACAAAGTACCTCATGCTCCTACATGTTCTGTAGCATGTTGTTGGCCACATGGCCAAATTGTTGGTGCCACAGCTCAGCGTCAATGTCCTTGGTTGATGTGGCGGCCAGAGCGGTCGTTGGTGGTGCATCCATTGGCTTCGGTGTCACTGTCTTGGTGGTACATGCAAGTCTCTCATCCAACATCTTGGTGCCTTTGGTTTGAAGCTCGTAGAGGTTATCGTCTCTTGGAACATGAAGCATGAGGGCGTCTTTGCTGTACAAAATTTTGATATCCTCGTTTTTCACGGCTACGGCTTCCTTGTTGGTGAACACCATTGTCATGTTGTTTTCAGTGATTTGTGAGACCGATAGCAGTTTGCTCAAAGAAGGGCATATACACCACCTTTTGACCGCCTTCTCCACACCGTTCACGTCAAACGTGATCACCTTCTTAGAACTCCTCCTGCCACCATTGCCTTTCCCTCCACCGCCACCGCTTCCGCTTTTGCCTTGACTCAAGAGAGAGCTTGCACTTTGTCCACTGAAGCAAGAGGCATAGGCTGAAATGCTTGCCTCACTGCCATTGCATCGCATGGACTCGTTGCAAACATGTTCGGTGACGGCCTCATACGTCAGATATGCCTCCTTCCAATGGCAAAAGACGGTGATCAAGGTTCCTAGCTTTCTGGTAGCGCCATCAGAAGGATCATGGCACGCATGTTGGAGTCGAGATTCCACTCCATTTTCAGCACCTCTTGAAACACGTTGTTGAACGACTACAAAAATACAGGAAGATGGATTCCAATGGATTCTTCTTACCTCACACTCATTGACATCAATCTGTGGAAGATGACGAGCTGGATTTCTAGGGTGTTTGATTGATGCACGCGTGAGAGTTTTGTGTAGGCCTCGGTAGCCAATGTGCATTTTGTGATGTGGAAGTGTTGAGTCTCGTTCATGGACATCACAAGTATGACAAGAGGCATGTTGTTCTTCATTGTCCATTCTACAAGGTCAACCATATGCGTGGTCATTGTTGTATTGGCGGGTGCTGTCTCGGTCCCTTTTAGGATATCGAGGCAGCCACGCACGTTCATGAAAATCTCAAACTGCCATTTCCATAAGGGAAAACCTGTACCCGGGAATTCGGACATACCCGCTTCAAGGCGTGCTTGAGCCGGTTTCACTATTTCCTACGGTTGCTTGTCTTCTCTGCTTCGCTGCTACTTTGCTTTGTTGTGGTCGATGAGGCTACTCAGGCTGCTGATAGCGACCATTGTCAAAGGTGTAGTTGGTTACGTTGCATACCCCTCCTACAGAAGATCGCCTAAAGCGATGGTGTCATCGTGAGAAAAATAGACTCTGGGTCATACCACCTTCTAAAGGGGTAGAGCATCATCCCGTTGGGGCTCGAGGGTCTTGTCCAACATGGAAGGAGCTATTCCTCGTCCCCTAGTCTGCCACGTGTACGCATCCTACCTGAAGAAGCCGATGGAGCCAATGGAGTAGATTGGAGCGGTCTCATCTTCGTGTATATATAGTACCTGTGCACCGTGCAAGACCGCGCGCGAGTCGGTCTTGGAAGCATGCCTTAGAAGAAGAAGTGTGTTCCCATAACCGTTTTTCAATGTGCCGAATAGCAACAGTCTAAAAAACGAGTCCTAATATGGGAGGCTACCAACCACTCTCCGTATCTCAACCAGGATCACATATCACCCTCGAACGAGGGAACCATACTATATGTTTGTTTGGTTTGCAACATCACAAAGTTTGCATTAGGTCTTTACTGTCGGCCCTTAGTTGGACACTCTGTAAGGAGTCTCGAAAGCCAGATCTGTAAATGGATGCATGCACGGCACATTATTTTATACTTGCAAGGCATTGCTAGAGCTTCTTTTCATAGTGGCTCCACATGAACCAACCTTAATATACAGTCTTACTTGGCGCGTCCTGATGTCAACCGGCCTGAGGCAAAGGGACTAGAAAAGAGGGCCAAAATAATAGCACTTGGCGTCCACTCCTACCATTTGAGCGAGGAGAAGATATCACCCTCAAGATCACGGTTCCACACTGAGTACTTCCTAGGCAATCGCTTGCTTGCAACTGTATCCACTTAACACTTGGTCACTTTCGCACGAGGTGCTAGTCAAAGACTAACTCCAGGGACTTAGACCAACCAGTGTCTTCTTTATACTGTTCCTTAGTTGGCCAACTGTGTGGGGAGCATCTAAGGCCAGATTGTGTAATTAGAATGAGGAATGAGCCTGGTACATATAATCATAGGCCTTGTATTGAAGGTGGGTTGGTAGTGGCACTTTTGGGGTGGTCACTCCACACCACCTCATCAGTCCGCCAATTGGTGCATCCACGGATCGCCAAGTGGCGCACTCTCCTCATGCATGGAGAAATGTCTAGGAAGCTTCCCCTGTACTGGAAGGTCAAAAGCCTTCCTACGTACATAAAGGCTCAATCGCAAGACCTCATGTTCCTAAGTCCAACATGCTATCCATTGCGCTACAATTCTGGTGTCTTGCTTGGACTTGCACCATAAACAAGGTTTGGGGGACTTACTCCAAGGGAGCACTACATGCCCAACCTGTCCATCAAGCCGTAGTAGTGGCCATGGGGTATAGACACAAAAATCTCTCCCCCTTGCACCTTAGGCCACCTGCTGTGGTAGTTTTCTTCTTCATGAACATGTAGTTCTGGGTTGTGTTTGTGCACGTCAACTTTTTTGGTCTTTAGCTCTTGTCTCTTGCATCCACCATGCCGACTCCTTGAGTACCTACAACATGCAAGTCACTCTCTAGCGGCTTTGTCAAGAAGTCCGGAAGCATTTTCTTGGTTGTGACATGCTCCAGTTCCACGATACCCTTGACAACAAGATCACGTGAGTAGTGGTACCAACTTTTGATGTGCTTTGTATGCCGGGAGATCATGTCGTCTTCTGCCATAGCGATGACACTTTGATTGTCGATGCGAATTACCGTTGCTTCCTCTTGTGGTGCCTTCATCTCATCAAGCAAACTACAAAGCCAGTGTGTTTCCTTGTACACTTCGGAGAGTACAATGTACTCCACCTCACCAGTAGAAAGGGATACGCAATCCTGCTTCCTGCTTGGCCATGATAGTGCACCAGCGTTGAGAAGACAGATGAATCCCGAAGTGGACATCATGTCGTCAATCCGCCCTCCCAAGTCCGCATCACTATAGCATGTCAGTCGCAGCGAGGCTGATCCTTCTAGACCTCCAAACTGAAGTTCCACATGTAGAGTCTTGTTGAGAAAGCGAAAAGTCCGCTTCACAGCTTGCCAATGTTCTGGCCCATGGTTGGCCACAAACCTGATCACCTGGCCCACTACATAAGGAATATCAGGTCACGTTCCCACCATTGCATACATGAGGCTCCGGACGATGGACTGGTACAGAATGTTTTGCATCTCTAGCCGGTCTGCCTTGTTGCTTAGTGACATGGAGGAGGAGAGCTTGCAATCGGAGGGCATGGGGGTGCTCACGGGTTTGCAGTCCTCCATGATGTAGCACTTCAAGTCGTCCATGATATATTTGGTCTGGTTGAGCTCGATGGTACCTACTTTGCGGTTGTAGTGAACAGCAATCCCAAGGTAGTACTCGAGAGGTCCCATGTCTTTCATCTTGAACTTGCTGGCAAGATTTTTCTTGAGGTCTGTAAGGGCCTCTTGCGAGGACAAACACATGATGAGATCGTCCACGTACAACGCCACGAGGAGCAAGCCACGTTTGTTCTCCCGGACATAGACACTGGGGTCATTCTTGCAATGTGTGAATGATATCTGAGCCAAGATGTTTTCCATCTCCTTGTACCAGATTCGTGGGGCCTGTTTCAGCCCGTAGAATGCCAGCTACACCTTGTATTACAGCTTGTACACCTTATTCTCGGGTGCTTTCACACCTTCGGGTACCTCCATTGGCACCTCCTTGTTAAGCTTCCCATGAAGGAAGGTTGTCTTCACATCCATCTCGTGGATCTCAAGGTCTCTAGCGGCAGCGATGGTAAGCATGGAGCTGATGGAGGCAAACGTGCCAACCGATGCTAAGGTCTCATCGTACTCAGACCCTACGCGCTGTGAGAATCCTTTTTCCACAACCCTTGCCTTGTGCTTGCTATCATCTTGCTTCAACTTCAACCTGAGTACCCACTTTAAGCCCACCACGTGAGCGTTAGCGGGTTTGACCACCAGCACCCATGTGACATTTTCTTAAATGGACGCAACCTTGCTCTCCTCCGCCTTGTTCCACTTGGCCACATCTGGCCTTGCCAGCGCCTCAACCACAGGGAGCGGCTCTCCCTGAGCCAAAAAGGTCCAGCTCAGTTTAGTCAAGCTTCCGGTGTCAACTTCGTACTTTGGAATTTGCTTTCTTTGTAGTGTGCTGCGATGTTGCATTGCTAGTGGATCTTCGCAATGCTATTGCTATTGTGCTGCTGGCTGCCTTGAAGTTGAGTTTTCCTCTTTTGAAGAGTCACTGGCCTCCGAGCTGGTTTCAAAGGCCTTAGACGTCTCTGACTCTGTGTCTAGGCTCGCCGCTGCATTAGCTTGTGCAGCCGCTCTCCCTACCACACCACTATTCTTCACGGCTTGCCGCACGGGCACCACTTGCCAGTTTTCGGGAGCATGATGTCCTCACTCCCGCAGCACCAACCACTCTCCATGTTTGGGAGCTGGCATGGGATCAATCATCTCTGCCATGCCAGGTTTCCTTTCGTCAAAGGTTACGTCCCGGCTGGTGATGAGTCTTCTTCCTGCCAGGTCCCACAAGCAGTATGTCTTGTGGGCAGTCTCATAGCCCACCATAACGCACTTTTGTGCTCTTGCATCCAGCTTGCTGGCACCCTCACCCGCCTGGACCTTTCCCATGCGGTGTAGCCAAATACTTTCAGGTGTGATGCATCCGGCTTCTTCCCTGACCAAACTTCTTGTGGCGTCATTTGTTGCTTGCCCTTTTTCTTTCCGCGCTTGCCTACAGTAGTCGCATGAGTCAGGTTGACGAGATGACACGCTGTTCTTGCCACTTCTGCCCAGAATCACAGTGGAAGCTTCCCATCAAAGAGCATGCTATGCACCATACCAAGGATGGTTTGATTCATCCGTTCAGCAACACCTTTGCTCTACCGTGTGTAAGGCGTTGTGGGCTGGTGGTTGATCCCATGTTGCCGCAACCAGGCCTTGCATGCCTCATACTCTCCGCTGTTGTCGCTACGCATTGCTTTGACTTTCCTTCCAGTCCGTCACTCCACCATGGCGACAAACTCTTGCAACTCTTCTCTGACCTCTCCCTTTGATTTGAGGAAGATGATCCACACCTTGCGGATATGGTAGTCAATGAATGTCAAAAACTACTTTCTAGCACCGTTTGATGACGTGTGAAAGGGTCTGTACATGTCGGTGTGAATGAGGTCAAGGGCTGATTATGTGCGGCAACCATTGCGCTCAAAGCGCGTTTGCTTGGTCTTGCCTTGGAGGCAAGGTTCACACACACTGCCACACCCAATTGCATCCTTCTTACAACCATCCATGTTGCAGACCAGTTGTTGTTGTTGGATGACTTGGAGCGTGCTATTTGCAATGGGCCCAAAGCGTCTATGCCACAGATCAGTGTCTTTGTCCTTTGCGGTAGAGGATTTTTTTCAGTTTCTGTTGGTGTGCTCTCCTCTGTTGGTACCGAGACCACTGCCTCTGCTGCACCCACATGACCCTTGTCCTTCGAGCTCTTTGTTGCCGTTGTCTGCAATACATAGAGCTCGTCAACCCGTGGAACCTGTGCCACGAGATATTTGTTGGCGTAGAGGACCTTCATGTCCTTATTCCAGGCAAAGACCGCCTTTTTCTGCGTGAACACCACCGTCATGTCGTTGTCTCTTATTCTTGACACAGACAGGAGGTTTGCCGCAAAGGAGGGCATGTAGACCACATCACGTAGCTATAGATCCTTCTCCACACCATTGAGACTGATGCTCACCAGCTTGTCTCCCATGGGCCTTGCATGCACAACGCTACGATTTGCGCATCTGAACCGTCGCTTGGTGGGGCCAATGGAGACAAATCCAGCCTTGTCATTGCTGGACTCATGATCGCTGCCAAAGTCAAGCGCGAAAGCTCTTGGCCTGAGCAGTGCCGCTCCTTTTGCGGGAGGCGTGCTCTGTGCCATCATGTTGGTGGCTTCTTTGCCAACCTTTTTGCTGTCCTTGTTCCCACTACTTCCACTGTCTTCCTTCTTTGGAGACCTGTACTCTCTTACCCAGAGCCCAGGTTTGCCGCAGTTGCAGCAGTTACCTTATTGTTTGGGGGCCTTACTACCATTGTTGCCTCCGCCACCACCACTTCCGTTGTCGCCTTTCTGACCAGAGACTGATCCTTTGCTCCCGCGGCCACCGTAGCGTGCGGCATAGGCTGGGAAGAGAGTCTCACTTCCGCTACGGCGCATGGCCTTGTTTTGCACGTACTCCAACACTGCCGTGTACATCAGGTCATCCTTCTTCTAGCCGTCCATGACGGTGATTGTTGGGAACCAGCTCTTCAGTTGCGCCATGAGGAGGATCATGGCTTGCATGTTTTCGTCAAGGTCCCAGTTCATCTGGCAAGCCTTGCCAAGGAGTCCTTCAAACTCGTGTAGGAATTCAGGGATTGATTTGCCCTAAGTCACCCGCATGCTGATCAACCGTTGTAGGATGAATAATCTGTGCGCGAGGGAGGTGGATTGGTGCATGCGCTTCAGCTTGTTGTAATATTCGGAAGCCAGCGTGTACCCGACAATGATGGGAACATATTTCTTAGCAATCGCATTGCTGAGGAATGACATGACAAATCCAATCCGTTCCATCCATGCCTCATGCTCGGGTGAGCCCAGCATAGGAACCTGCTCCTCTCCCTTTGGTAGCTTGATGAAGCTGCGCACTTTTATTGCAAAGTCGAACTGCCATCTCCAAAGCAGAAAGTTATTCCCCTCAAAGACAGAGATTCCTCCCAAAGATCCTAGACCTTGCGGCACTACGGTAGCACTCATAGTTGCTCCAGTAGTATGACCTATGATAGCCACTATTGAGTTTTAAGCGTGCCCTGCGGCAGCCCTTGTTGTGCTTGAGGACTGCCCTTCGATAGCCCCAACTACTCCTGATGGGCAAGCCATTTTTGGCTGCCCTAATCTACAATCTGCGTCTCTACTACATTGAGGCCAATGTAGGCTTATGTTAGCTATTGTCTGCTACCAGTTCAAAGGTGCAAATCCATTGCTTACCCCTCTAGCCAATGTTTGCCTACAAACAGAGAAGACAAATTGCACTAGCACACCCAAGGTCTTGCCTCCAAGGGTAGAGCATGTCCTGGTTGGCACCCAAGGGTCGTGCCTCCAAGGGCAGAGCTTGTCTTTGGTCCCTGTGTGGTAAGTGCAAGTTCAACCGTTATGGCTGATGAAGCAGATGGAGCTAAGGGAGCTAATGTGTGCACTTGGAGAAAGAGTACCAGAGTTGAGCAAAGCGTGCCTTGCAACTGGTCAGTGTGGGCCCATAACCCTTTGTTATCCGGCCTGAGGCAAACGGACTAAAAAAATGGGCTGACACAAAAGCACCTGCCATGGGCTCTGAGCATTTTAGCTAGGAGAAAACATCCCCCTGAAGATCACGGTTCCACACTGAGCAGTTCGTAGGCAATCGTTTGCTTGTAACTGTGTCCACTTAACACTTGGTCACTTTTGCACGAGGTGCTCGTCAAAGACTAACTCCTGGGGCTTAAACAAACCAGTGTCTCCTTTATACTATTCCTTAGTTGGAGAACTGTGTAAGGAGCATCTAAGGCCAGATTGTGTAACTAGAATGAGGAATGAGCCTCATACATATAGTCCTAGGCCTGGTGTCTAAGGTGAGTGGGTAGTGGAACTTTTGGGGTGGTTACTCCACACCACCTCATCAGTCTGCCAATTGGCGTATCCACTGACCGCCAAGTGGCGCACTCTCCTCGTGTATGGAGAATTGTCTATGAAGCTTCCCTTATGCAGGAAGGTCAAAAACCTTCCAGCGTACATCAAGGCTCGATTTCGGGATCTCTTGTTCCTAAGTCCAACATGCTATCCGTTGTGCTATAATTCCGGTGTCTCGCTTGGAGTTGCACCACGAACAAGGTTTGGGGGACTTACTCCAAGGGAACAGTGCATGCCCAACCTGTCATCAAGCCATAGCAGTGGCCATGTGGCATAGAAGAACAACACCTAAAACCGCCAAGTGTCATCGTCAAGCCAGGCTCTAGTAAGCTTCGTAGAAGCTTCTTGTGCCATTTAGCACCACAAAGGAAAATGTGACCGTCGCGGGATTTGAGCCTGCGACCCATGAGCTCCGGCGCCCATCCCAACTAGGCCACAATGTTGTGTTTCCTATGATGATCTCCAGGAGACATACCCATTATGGGGAGTGCATTCCTGGACTATCGTAGAATAGACCAAGGCGACGTACTCCATAGAGCAGTGCATGGCTTGTCTTTCCGTGCGACCAGCCAGCTAGCCAGTGGACAAGGTGCATACCATTCAACACCAACACTAGACCAAGGGTTTGGACCATAGATCCAATCAGATGTGAAAGGGATAGTTTGAATAATCTGGCATTTAGTTTAGATTCTATTAGAAATACTTTGGTTTTGCATCTTTTCTTCCTTCAAACATTGAGTAGTTGATGAAAGATTACACTAGGCACCACGTTGAAACTGCTAGATGGGGGATATTTAAGTCTTGTAACATTCAGATCTTGCATGATACTAAGATCCGGCAAAATCTGATCCAATCAGAACTTTAAACTAAGAAATCCGCATCCAATTTGATCCGGTCGAAATCTGATCTTATCTCATCCGATACTGGTTTTGGATTGGATATTTTGGATTTGAAATCATTGGATTTGATATCTAATCCAATCTAACAGCCTTGATGACAAAAATCTAAAAATGGGTACGCTGTAGAACTTCTTGAGGAAAATGGGGCCGTACTTAACATGGCCGTATAAATCACAGAAATTGAAAAATGACCACTAAAAAATAGACACAAGATATAAAGCCTCTCAAGTAATTCCTCAAGAAGAAAACTTGTACTTTTTGACATGGTAGAAGTAAGATCTCTTGTTCACCCTATTAATCACTATGGGAAAAAAAACTACCATAATGTTTTCCATATTCGCCTATTTTTTCAAATCCAATCTGATGCTTGTATTGATGAATGAAGTTTTGAAGACCTTTTGTTACATTGGTGTTTCAATCATGGCATGACTTGTTTTGTTGGTGACTGAAATTTTGAACAAAAGGTCCTTCCTGCCTCCAACGACTAGAGCATAGTCCAGCGCTTTGATTGCGTGGCTGCTGTTGGACTTCAAGGCAAGCTTTAGAAGTCGCAAAGCTTGCCTCATCCAGGCAAGCTTCACCACTTGTGAAGCTTGTGACATCACCAATACCACATGACAAGTGCTCCAAAATCCCCTCTGCAACAGGAGCGGATCCTGGACCGCCATGTTTTTATTTCCTCCACAAGCCAAAACAGAAAGTTGTTTATGTATTTCAATGAGCCGAGCAACCATTTTTTAGGGCACTGGATAGTTGAAAGTTTATAATGAATATAGGAGAATATGGATCACACTACAGTTATCCCAGGACTTTTATAATTCAACAACCACTTGTTTATAGAGGTGGACATACATGTTCCCTACATGGGGAGTTTCACAACCCTGATGCAGACAATAATCATTCCCTCCCTGCTACATTCATCAACCCCTTGATACAGGGTTTAGTGAATGTAGCGCCAAAATGACCATGTCAGCACTCTGCCACAGCATGCATGTTGCATCACTTCAATGTTAAACGTCCGTACAGAGCATTGTAACCGGGTTCAAATTTTTTGAGTATCAATTCATGGTCATACTGTAGTTTAATTCAAAAATTCCTAGAAAAAGGGGCAGAATTTAAGTGAGCCTAATCAAGATAATGAGGGCGGAAAGAAAATGAGATTGAAAGTTTACGACACATTGAAGATTACTGTAAAAATGCTAATGGGCAAGAACAGATCACATTGTAAGGAGCGCTTTGACTATGACCAGAAAAAACTCTAGGCTACATGGAATATCTCGTAAAATGTTTTTTTCCCTAAGCCACAAGCCGGATTTCTGGAGTCCCCTCTTGATCAAAGACTCTGGCCAAGTACGGATCAGCGAAAAAAATCACTTATTGTGGACCTCACACACCGTCGACATGCACCCAATCATCAACTGGCAAGGTATTCTGATTGCCTCTTGTTGCTCACCGACAATTGCCTGTAGGCATGACCTTTTTTCTTTGCTTGTGCGTTGATGCATTCTGCAAGTGAGCATGATTTTCGGTTGGACTTCTCAACTTTGTTTGGTGCAGGACAGATGAGTGTCACACTTTTTGTTTTATTGATATCAGAGCTATTTGGTCCTGCAAACATCAATATAGATGTAAAAATAGATGTACATGGTCATCTGAATACAGATAGGTAGATATACATTAAAAAGAATGATTCTTCAGAGATGGAGATGAATAACTTTGTATGATGTTTATGTACCATTTATGTCCAGATTAGTAGAGAGACATACAAATATGTATACATATATATACACACATATATACACACACACACACATTTGTATACATGCATATATATGTATAGAGAGAGAGGGGGGAAAGGAAAGAGAGAGAGAGAGAGAGAGAGAGAGAGAGAGAGAGAGAGATAGATAGATAGATAGAGAGAGAGAGAGAGGGGAGATAGAGAGAGAGAGAGAGAGAGGGAGAGAGAATGTGAGGGAAAAGATGAATATCAGTTCTAATATGGATTCTGATACACCTCAAGTACTGATAACTGTACACCCGAGGTGAAACC
>SZWC01001665.1:126504-147011 GCA_023375785.1 Penium margaritaceum
AGAGAGAGAGAGAGAGAGAGAGAGAGAGAGAGGGAGAGAGAGAGAGAGAGAGAGAGAGAGAGAGATAGATAGATAGATAGAGAGAGAGAGAGAGGGGAGATAGAGAGAGAGAGAGAGAGAGGGAGAGAGAATGTGAGGGAAAAGATGAATATCAGTTCTAATATGGATTCTGATACACCTCAAGTACTGATAACTGTACACCCGAGGTGAAACCCACTCCAGAATACCCAAGGGACTTATGATTGGGTAATCTGGATTCTGATACACCTCGGGTACACTAGAATAATTGGGTATCCTGGGGGACGATTCTGAACGGGTCCCCCAGCCAAAGTCAGCCCACTATTGTATGTACAATGGGTAAAATGGGATGTAATGACAACGTGGGTACATGGTGTGAATAACTGAAGTATAGAGGGTGAGGAAGCCGGTAGAAGAGGCAAATCTGGGGGGAGAGGGGGGGGGGGGGGGGGGGGGGGGGGGGGGGAGGCTACTCTAAGCCCTTCAGCTGCAGCAACTTTGTGAGGAAAAGGCTATGAAAAGATGGGGGAAGTGGGTACTTGGGTAAAAAGCAATGCAAGGGGGGGGATGGCACGTGGTTGGAGGAAGTGATGGCGGGGAGGAGGGGATGTGACTTGCAAGGGGGAGGGGGTGAGAGGGTGCTCCATGCCTATCAGTTGCAACCATGTTGTTTTGTAAACATGAGTGATTTTCTTGTGAGGTTGGTGGGAGGGGGGAGGCTGCCGGGAGGCTGATGGGAGATGGGGCTAGTTGGGGGTGCTGCTACAGGTGCAGTTGCAAAGAGGGTTGAGGGAGAGACATGTTTATGAGTTTGTGTCAAGGCGAGTGATTTTGGTTCCGTGGGTATGTGGGTTTTTGGGCGGTTCTGTAAGAGAGTGGATGGTGGGATGGGATTGTGTGGACCTGTGTGCATGGAAGTGTGTGTGTGTGAATGAGTGTGTGGCTATGTGTATATGCGGGTATGTGCATGTGTGTGTGTGTGTGTTTGTATGTGTGTGTGTGGGTATGTGTGCACATATGTGTGGGTATGAATATGTATGAGAGTGTGCATGTAAAAGGTCTTGTGTTCTAATCCGATGGTTATTTAATTGCGAGACGAGACATTGCCTCACATTCGGCGTCCAACCTTCCTGTTGTCAGCTGCGTACTGTCCAACACAGCCAAGTTGGACTCCATATGGAAGAAGACCTCACAATTGATTAAAAAGCATTTGAATCCCTTTTTGCAAGGAGGGGGACTACCTTAGTAGCAAAACATGCCTAGAAGTTGAACCTCGTCCAAAAAAGATAGCATTAGGGGAGTGGTATGGAACAGACCATAATACTTCTTATTTGGGGTCCCTTGTTTCGACCATGTAAGGCCGGGGATCTGCCTCAGCAAAAATCTAGACAGTCCCTAAGACTTCAAATCCAAATGGGATAGGAGAAAACGTGAGAGGCGTTTAGAGAAATTTGAATTTCCAAGACCAAATTACTCTGAAGCGAGTTTAACAAATGAGAAAATTGCAAAGACCGATAGGATTGAAGAAATCTTAGTTTAAGGTTCTTTAATGTACTCATGATTTATTTACCTATTCTATTCTTTTACATCAAAATCCAAGAAGTCCGCTTTGTATTGTACTTCCAAGAATCATTATCCATATTTTGGAAGTAGATTATAGACTAGTAAGAATCTCCCATTCTGAGCTAGTTTTGGATTGCTTTGGGACTCATTTACCATCCTTTATAGAAAAGACACAAATGCCCACATTCATTTTAAGAAGAATACTTAGAATGCCAAAGCAGGATGGCAACCCCTTGGCATCATGAGTCCAAGCATTCTAAGGTTTGGACTTTGTACTTCATGTGGGGAGAAGTTGCCAGTGAGAACATGCAAGATGATTCTTAGCTTCGGTATCTCTAGTAACTGAACACAGGACATTCAGTTAATGCACTTGGTTGTTATGACTGCAAAACATACAAGTGACCTCTTGACTCCATCCATATACACAGACCATCACTACAGGTGACTAAAATGACATGATGCTCCAGGCGCACACATGGTGGACTATGCATCCCAAGCGTCTCAGCTGGGTGCAAGATTGGCCGGAGCCCAGTGATAGCAAACCATGATATTGAGTACTGCGCTACCAAAGTACTACGGTTAGTGTTGCTCTTGGGGTGCAATGTGGTCATAGTACCGTAGCCTCAAAATTGTGGTTCACAACAATGTGGCATTAAGGTGACATATCAACCATTTTTCCCGAAACATGCAACGAGTTGCAGTTCACCACCCACTTTTCTATTTTTCTTGGTCTGCAAGGCATGCAGGTACATATTCGGAGGAGAGCGGTTTCAACACCCCATGTAGCCTCATCAACTGAAGGGCCTCGCAGAGTAGGAGAGATTTTTCTTATCTTCTATTCATCGGGCAGTTATTGTCCATGATGAAATGGTTTGACACGTATTCAGGTTCATTGGACAGCTTAGGTAGCATGCAGAGATGACCAAGAACAATGAATCTTGTCTTGTACGAGGCTACGGTGATGTGATGTTGTCGATGTATATGGTGATCAAACCCTGCAAAGCACTTGTCAAACTAGCTTGGGTTTGAAGGTACAAATACACCACCATCAAAGGCCCCCTTGCCCCTCGCCAATCTCTATCGTTGAGGACTTGTCGATAGCCAGACTCGTGACCACGTACATTCTCATGTCAGGTCACATGGTGTCTCCTGCTTAGACGTCGCCTTGCGACACTTAGTCGCAAGATAAGCACCGTGCCATCCCGCCGACGACCATCAAGCTCCACCTCCTTTGCCTTCTCATCGAGCCTCTATGGCTCAACCTCAACGTCGATGGTGCGGATCGTGTAGCAGGACTTCAACCCAGCACCAGTCAGTTGGTTACATGTAGACTTCCTCACCCTGGCCCTCTGGCGACATTGCCGCCCTGTACCAACGCCATCCAAGAAGCCAGGGTTTGCCTGCGGGAGTTGTGGCGTCACCCCCAGCGGTACATGCGACAGAATCCGTGGCTACTTCGGCAAGCGCAAGGGGAATTTCCAACAGTAAGAGCACCTGCCTCCACTAGCCTATGATGTTCTTAGCCTAGCCCATTCGCCCAGACCCCGTAGTGACTGGGCTCCACCATACCCATGGCTGTACAATAGACTCAGTGGCAACTGGGGAACAACAACAAAGCCCGTCGCGTGGGCTGCGCTGTTCAAACAAAAGCAACAAGCATTGGAGGGTACAGGTCTACCAGTGGATGAGGACGAAAATGAATTTATGCTGCCATGACTCCCTCCACTGGCAAATCCTCTTCACGCCCTACAGCAAAAGCAGTAGCAGCAACAACAACAATAGCATTGAGCATTTCAACGACAACAGGTATTGCAACAGCAGAATCTTCTCTGACAACAGATGCTTCAGTAGTAGCAATAGCATCACAAGATGGGTCAGCATCATGCAACTGCCCGGACAGCGCCGCATATTCAACGTCAACAGGGTAGGGGGCATGGTGCAGACCTCCATGCACAACCATTGTGACACTACACCCAACACAGCGTGCCAGATGGCCATCTTAAAGCTGGCATGCTGTGCAAACTTGCCTATTTCCTTCAACAAGGAAGGGCTTCTTTTGCACTCACGGCCATTGCATTATAAATCGGCCGCTACTGGTGCAACCAGTTGCATCGGGAATGCCGACCACGTTGCTGGAATGATCAAACAGGCGATAGAGGAGGTCGGGATGCAGCATGTGGTGTTTGTGGTTTGTGACAACACCGTCAACAAGTCGGCGTTTGAGGATCTGAGGGCCAAGTACCCACGGGTGCTGTGGTAGGGCTACTGCGCCCACAACTTGGACCTTATCATGAAGGATTCTTCCGGAAGGGAGTGGGGTGCTTTTGTGCTGAGCCGTACTGAGAAGGTGATCAACTTCTTCAGGAACAACGACATGCCGAGGACGTGGTTGAAGTAGCAGACTGGCGGTCGCGTCCTCATTGCATGCTGTGCCCACAACCTGCTTTGCCTCTGCTCATGACTCTTTACAGCGGCTCATCGATATGCGGCCTTTTCTTCTCAAACTTGTCAATACAGACTGTTGGAGTGAGATGGGCTCTTAGTAAGACGGCGCGTTCAAGGCCTGCAAGAAGGAGGTCCGCAAAATCATACGCAGGCGTGTCTTTTGGCTGCTTGTCCAACAGTTCCACGACCTTCTCTCTCCTCTTGTTGCATGCATGTGCATTGTACACCTGCGAGGGTGCACCACTGGCAAGATCTACAAGGGCCTTCTCGACAGCACTAGGTGACTAAAATCCCTGGCCAAACCCCGTGGTCGTAAACCCGTACGTGTGGTTGTTGCTCATGTTCAGAAGGATATAGAGCGCCTCAAGTATCGTTGGAGCAAAGACATGAATTGCCCTCTCTATGGAGCTGCCCGCCATGTCCACCCCATCCAATTTGGGAATGACTTGGGTGGGGATGTGAAGATGGTGCAGGCATGGTCGCAAGTGCCAGAGGCGCTAGTGCCCGCCCCGAAGCAAAGTTAGCTCTAGAACAAGCTGGAGGCATTTCAGCTCGGCCGCCTGACTGTTGAAGTCATCTCGATCACCACCAAGCACCTGAGTGATAAGGCACGTGCAGTAGTGGCTCATGTGGTGGGAAAGGAGCTGGCGCCATACAAGTCGGTGTCTCTTTACCTTGCCCACATGCCGTTATTGTGCGCTTTGGCCATCAAACTACTCTTGCAGCCGTGCGCCGATTCTGACTGCGAGCGCATCTTCTTCACCCATGAACTCATCCACATCGCCTGCGGAAACCGCCTCCACGTCCAAACCCTAGAGCAGCTTGTTCATGTAAATGTGAGACTCCGGATGCACTACAAGGATAGCAAGGCACGTTGCAGCAAGGATTGGATGAAGCCTGATGAATCTGACAATGAGGAAGATGGTGCAATTGTGGAGGAAATGGAGAATGAGGATGAAGGAGAGGACAAGGGAGAGGAGAGTGAGGAGGAGATGGAGGAAGAAGAAGAGGTGTATGTAGAGGGTGAGGACGAGAAAGGAGAGCAGGGGCAGTAGCAATAGGAGGAGCAACAACATTCAGGTGATGGTGGTCCATCCTTTGTCAAACTTGTGAGGACCATAGAGGCTTTTGATTCCTTCAGTGGGAATGAGGGAGGTGTTGGAGGACCACATGATGTGGCTGTTGCTACTACTGCTTCAGCAATCCTGGACACCAATGCAGATACTCAATCAGATAAAGATGCTGAGGGGGTTGCTGAGCTGAATGAGGTGGAGGATGCCACACTAAGTCCAGATGCTGCATTGGGCAGGAGGAGGGCTGCAACCGTAGCTAACGATGTGGACGATGATGCAACACTTAGTCCATGTACTGCACAGGGCAGGACCCGGGCAGCAGGTGGCGGCGCGGGCGGCAATGTTGCTAAGAAGACGAAGGGAGGCAACAGTGCAAGTGTGACGAAGTCTTCTCAGAGAAGGGGGAGGCAGGCAACAAAAATGCCACTGGGAAGCTGGGGAAGCGTGAGGCAGCCGGGCGTTAGATGGGTCATTCAGCAATTGGGGGGGGAGGGATAGGAGGGATAAAATCAGTTAGATGGGTCATGCAGCAATGGGGGGATAGGGATAGGAGGGATACCTTTGCTACTTATGTTGGTGTCTCTGCATTTTCAATAGTAGACATAACTTCACACTCAAATGTTACTGATTCCAGACTCAGATGTTGTTGATTCCAGACTCAAATATTGCTTCTCTGACTTGTCTTGCTCTCCTTAGTCCTTGCTGGTTGCTCTAGTACTAGCCCATAGCCCACGTATAAATTGAAGAACTGAGTGAATAGCATAACAAAGGACAACATGGGCTCAAAATCAATGAATTTGAATGCTAAAAGAAAGTCAACATCAGTGTGTTCATCAATGTACATTGCTCTTCCTCCATTGCAACCAATGTGTCGATGGATCGAGTTAGCAATGGACCACCCTGATGTGCCGACGTGCACATCGATGTACCGTGGTTTGAGGTGGGGAGAGCAACACTGACTACATACTCCAGTACCACGGTTCTTGTACCGTAGTAATAAACATTTCTGGCAGGTTAACACCGATACTAGTACCGGAACCGCGTTACCAATGGTACTAGTAAAACACCGTAGTATTCCACTCCAATCGTGGTACATCCTATACCATTATTTGTACAACCTTGTTTTTGTTGGAATGATGCTCCTCACAATGGCAGGAGAGACTCAAAAAAGGAACACCAAAAAGACAAGCCTTAGTGGCTTAGTGGTTAATGGTGTCCACCTCTAGAGGCAGGGGCCTGGGTTCAAGTCCCACAAGATGAAATTCTGCCCTGCCTCAACGGAGATGGAAAATAGATGCCAGGAAGCTAGCTCAACCTCTAGAGTTCCTCCTTAAGTTTCTAGAAGGCCAGGTGAGGGTCCAGGAAGGTGGCACACCTTCTAGGAGGGGTGACTTGTCCTATAAGGCATCTAGAGGTGTCTTGGTCTTCTGGACACCTTCCCTCCTACTAGAAGCAAGCTGAGGAATCTAGGAAGGGGCAGAAGCTTCTAGACAAGGGAAGGATGCCTTCCTAGGTGGGAAAAGGACAACCTACCAAGGAGCACTATAGAAGCCATAGAATTTGCTAGGAAGCTCCAAATCTGGCATGCTTTGGTGTTCTGGAAAGCTTAGATCAGTGGCTATAAAATGCAACTGCTTGTGGGCCTTGATCAAGTATTAATTCCCATTCAATTGAGGCTAAAACTATTGCCACACTCTCTGACCAGATTTTACCATCCTTGGAACCACTTGCCTGCACAGTTTCAGTCTTTCCAAAAACAGTTGGCGGTGTGAACCAGCCATTGCTAGGGACCCTCCAGGGTGCACACTCACCCTCAGGCCAACAAAGAGTTATGGGCCCACGCCTCTAAGGGGCTCAAAGCCAGCTTGATTTCACGCTTCGAACAGCAAGACATGGCAACCAGCAAGCAAGAGAGCAGCCGCGCTGTCCTTAAGTTTGATGGGACAGGCTTTGCCTTGTGGAGGTGGCATTTTGAGGTCTTCCTTGACAACAAGGGACTGCTTGAGCTCGTAAAAGGTGATGAGAATGCTCCACCGGAGACGGCAACGGCTGAGGTGAAGGAGGCATACAAGAAGCAGAACAAAAAGGCATTGGCGCTCCTTCTGTTCCCGTCATGCCCACGACAACTTGGGCACATCCAAGGATGCACTCTGGCCGCGGACGCATGGTCAAAACTCTGCTCCATCTTCGTTGGCTCGTCACCCTCCGAGCCAAAGAAGGCAACAACATCATGGAGATCATGCAGCAGATTGTGTCCCTCGCAGCGGAGTGTGTGGCCACTGGTTGGGAGGTCGACTCTCAGTTGCAAGCTATGATCCTCCTTCAGGCCTTGCCGGACAGTTGGAGTCCTATGATCACAGTCCTTGGTGGCTGGCCTTCCGACGAGCTAAAGTACCCGAAGGTTGCTGAGTATGTGCGCAATGAGTGGATGCGACGTGGAGGTCGAGAGAGTGCAGCGGCATCAACTTCAGCTTAAATGGTTCATCCTCAAAGTGGAGGCCGAGGCGACAAGTGGAAGGGTGCCAAACAGGGCACCAAGAAGGGTGACAAGAAGGGGGAGTGCTTCAACTGTGGCAAGGAGGGCCACTACGCGTGCAAATGTCCCAAGAAGAAAACAGATCGGTCACAGCGGGGCGGGAAGAAAGATGAGCACGCCCTTATGGCGTACAAGTCCACCAACTTGAAGGATCCGGGAGTTGCCGTCATCGACTCCGGATCAGGTCGCCACACGTAATGCAATAGAGCGGCATTTGTCACCTACGACACCTCGGAGAGACGCATGACGGTGGCCAATGGAAAAAACAGAGGTGGCCGCCGGTGAGAATAACGTCTGCATTGAGTCAATCGTGGATGGCAAACCTGTCACGAGCACAATCTACGATGTGCTGCATATGCCCAACTTTGGGGCAAACTTGCTCTCCGTCAGCCATCTTACTGACAAGGGACTTGAGGTGCTCTTCACAAAGAAGGAGGCCGTCATCCGCAAAGAGGGAAAAGGTGAGGTGATTGCGCGTGCCAAGAGGGAGGAGGACTTGTCCCTGCTACGTGCGAAGATCCTCAGCAGCCGGGTGGGGTCCAACGCCGCCAATCTTGCAACGAAGGACGGAGGAGATCTGGACCTATGGCACCGCCGACTCTGCCACAATTCTCAATTGACATTAAAGGAGATGGCTAAGACGGAAATCGTGCGGGGTCTCCAAATCAGTGGCCTTGATGGAACCAAGGAGACCATGTGTGAGCCATGCATCATTAGCAAATCAACTCAACAGCCGTTTGTCGCCAAGGGTTCGCGTGCATCGGCAAAACAAGCCGTGGTACACACAGATGTGTGTGGACAGCTTGAGATCTCCATCAGCGGAGCTCGCTACTTCCTCACCTTCATCGATGACCACAGCCGAAAACTCTACCTCTATCCAATGAAGCGGAAGAGTGAGGTCCTTGCGTGTATGCAAGAGTTTGTGGCTGATGTGGAGCGGCAAACAGAGTTGAAGGTGAAGGCGTTCCGGAGTGACAACGGCGGTGAATATGCAAGGTGCCTTGGGTGGATGAAGAGCAAGGGGATTGAGTGGCCGAAAACAACTCCACACTCCCCACAACAGATTGGCGTCACAGAGAGAGCGAATCGCACAATCCTTAACATGGTGCGATCCATGTTGAGCGACGCCGGCCTTACACAATGGTATTGGGCGGAGGCGGCAAGGACAGCGGCGTACATCATGAATCTCATGCCGACCAAGCCGCTGAAGGACAAGGAGAGCAATGTGTGGAAGATGCCACAAGAGGTGTGGAGCGGGAGGAAGCCGGCAGTGGGTCACCTCCGCACGTTTGGTTGTGTTGCACATGCAATGGTGCAGGTACGTGAGGGACGGAGCAAGCTAGACCCGCGTACCCGCCGGTGTATATTCCTTGGATATGAGAGCGGAAGCAAGGCGTATCGGCTCTTTGACCCAAGGAGGCAGCAGATTGTGCAAAGTTGCGACGTCACGTTCGACGAGAAAAGCCGTTGGACAGAGAAGGAGGCAGGTCTCTCCTAGACGGGGGAGTGGATGCCACTCCTTGAGGGATAGGCACCGGAGGACGTGAATGAGGGTGACATCCTCGCATCACCACCAACTGGAGAGTATCGCCTGAGGGATGGGCGACCGGCAGAATTCATTTCGACTAGTTCGGATGAGGAATCCGATGTACAGGAGATGGACGTGGAGGTAGGGAGTCAACAGATGTCTCCAAGGTCTCCAAGAGAGGGGGAGCAGGCGCTTGGAGAGGATGGCACCGAAAGGGGACAACAACAATAACAACCACCTCAAGAGCTCCGCACGAGCAACCGTGTGCGAAGGACAAAAAGGTATGATGCCAACAAGGGCATTTGGACTGGGTTTGCACAAGCCTTCTTCACGCAAGAGAAGCCTCAATCAGTAAACGAGGCACTGCAGCGGAAGGATGGGGCTAAGTGGGAGGGAGCAATAAAATCTGAGCTTGCCTCCCACAAGGAGAACGGCACTTGGGAGCTGGTTGACCGGCCAGAGGGCGAGAACATCATCGGCTCCAAGTGGATCTTGTGGAAGAAGCTCACAAAGGAGGGGAAGGTGGAGCGGTACAAGGTACGGCTGGTGGCGAAAGGATATGATCAGACAAAAGGGGAGCACTACGACGAGACCTTTGCACCAGTTGTCAAGTTTGCCTCCATCCGTACCATCCTCTTGGTGGCAGCGGCACGCGACTACAAAATCCACCAAATGGACGTGAAAACCGCGTTCCTCAATGGCGACCTGGACAAGGAAGTCTACATGGAGGTGCCAGAGGGGGTGGATGCGCCGCAAGGGAAGGTGTGCCGGCTTCGCAGGGCGCTCTACGGACTGAAGCAAGCTCCGCTCATGTGGTACCTCAAGATGGATAGTTTCATGGGTGAGCTTGGCTTCAAGCGCTGCAAGGCTGNAAGTTTGCCTCCATCCGTACCATCCTCTTGGTGGCAGCGGCACGCGACTACAAAATCCACCAAATGGACGTGAAAACCGCGTTCCTCAATGGCGACCTGGACAAGGAAGTCTACATGGAGGTGCCAGAGGGGGTGGATGCGCCGCAAGGGAAGGTGTGCCGGCTTCGCAGGGCGCTCTACGGACTGAAGCAAGCTCCGCTCATGTGGTACCTCAAGATGGATAGTTTCATGGGTGAGCTTGGCTTCAAGCGCTGCAAGGCTGATCACAGCGTGTACGTGCGTCATCAGCCAGGACTCCACCAAATTGTTGTCCTCTACGTGGATTACCTCACCCTTGTGTCTCCGGATGAGGGGGAGCTCAAGAGCCTAAAGCAACAACTTGGCGGCCGGTTCAAGATGACAGACATGGGCGAGCTTGAGTACTACCTTGGTATCGCCATCAAGAGGGACCACAAAGCACACACGGTGGAGATGGGTCAAGAAAAACATGTGCAGGAGGTGCTCTGCCGGTACAACATGGAGGAGTGCAACCCCATCGGCACACCTATGACAATGACATGTGAGCTGAGCTTGAGAATGGGCCCGAGCACGGATGACGAGAAGGCAGAGATGGCTGGAGTACCGTACCAGTCCGCAGTTGGCAACATAATGTATGCCATGGTGGCGACGCGCCCTGACCTTGCCTTTGCTGAAGGACAAGTGAGCCGCTATGTTGCTGATCCGGAGCCGCTACATTGGCAAGCGATGAAGAGAATCCTCCGCTACTTGAAGGCAACAACAGATTCGCGACTTGTGTTTGGAGGGGGAGCGCGGACTGACTCCCTCGAGCTGGTTGGCTACTCTGATGCTAACTGGGCAGGTGATGTTGATGATCGCAAGTCAACATCAGGCTATGTTTTTGTGCTTGGTGGTGCAGCGGTGTCTTGGGCAAGCCGGAAGCATGACAGTGTGGCTCTATCCAGCATTGAGGCGGAGTATATTGCGCTCATGGAAGCCGCAAAGGAGGCACTATGGCTGCGGCGATTGCTCAAGGAGATTGGGGTGCCGCAAAAGAAGCCAACCGCACTCAATTTTGACAACATGAGTGCCATCAGCCTGACCAAAAACCCTGTGCTACACCGGAGGACCAAGCACATAGAGATCCGGCATCACTTTGCACGAGACCTTGTTGCAAAGGGTGATGTGGTGCTTGTGCAATGCGGCACAAAGCACATGCTTGCTGATGCCATGACAAAGGCGCAACCCAAGGACAGGCACGATGCTACTTGTATGGAGCTTGGGCTTTCCCAAGCCTCTTGAGTTGCACGCTGAGCATGGACAACTGCCATGGGTGACGCGCAAGGAGGAGATTGTTGGAATGATGCTCCTCACCATGGCAGGAGTGACTCCAAAAAGGAATACCAAAAAGGCAAGCATTACTGGCTTAGTGGTTAATGGTGTCCACCTCTAGAGGCAGGGGCCCGGGTTCAAGTCCCACAAGATGAAATTCTGCCCTGCCTCAAGGGAGGTGGAAAATAGATGCCAGGAAGCTAGCTCAACCTATAGAGTTCCTCTTTAAGTTTCTAGAAGGCCAGGAGAGGGTCCAGGAAGGTGGCACACCTTCTAGGAGGGGTGACTTGTCCTACAATGCATCTAGAGGTGTCTTGGTCTTCTGGACACCCTCCCTCCTAGTAGAAGCAAGCTGAGGAATCTAGGAAGGGGCAGAAGCTTCTAGAGGAGGGAAGGGATGCCTTCCTAGGTGGGAAAAGGACACCCTACCAAGGAGTACTCTAGAAGCCATAGAATCTGCTAGGAAGCTCCAAATGTGGCATGCTTTGGTGTTCTGGAAAGCTTAGATCAGTGGCTATAAAATGCAACTGCTTGTGGGCCTTGATCAAGTGTTGATTCCCAGTCAATTGAGGCCAAAACTATTACCACACTCTCTGACCAGATTTTGCCCTCCTTGGAACCAGTTGCCTCCACAGTTTCAGTCTCTCCAAAACAGTTGGTCGTGTGAACAAGCCACTGCTAGGGACCCTCCAGGGTGTACACTCACCCTCAGGCCAACAGTTTTTGGATAAGGAAACTGACTGGTACGAAACTTCTAGTGTGAAAAAACTTAAAACGTACTTCTAAATTGAGAAACAGGCTAAAAAACATTAATGTTGAACACAATTGCGCATTTGTTGCTTTTTGTTTGAAAGGACCGTGGTTCGATACAACAATACGGTACTGCGGTATGAAAGAGGGATACCCCTCTAGGTGAGTACCCATACCGTACCGGTACAGTAGGAAAAATACTAGTACCATGGTAGTGTGATACCGCGGTACAAAACCGCAGAGTACCATGATACATGTAGTACTGGTGCCATCCCTAAGCGAGCTGAATCATTTTTAGTTGTGCCTAAGGGCAGAGATTCCATCTTCAACATGATGTGACTAGTGTTTTCTTAGCGAATGTAAGAGAGTCATATGTTAGGAGACATGTATGCACATACGCTCATGGTAAGTGTGATTATCTTTGCATTGATATGCATGCCCACATACAAGTGTTGGTGTTGAAAACTGGTTCATTGATCCTAAAGGGCCACACTCTTGGTTACACCAAAATGTAAGAAAACCACGGCGCCATATCGGCAACTAGTTCGATTGGATGCTTGGATGGCCGCCGGGCCTCACGTAAAGCATTTTGCGTTGGTGGCCCGATTGACGAGATGCTATCACCTTGCTGCCTTGTTACTCTTGCTCCTTCTCGACTCTCATTTCCTCAAGGTATTTCCTAACTCCTTGATGTTTCCTCCACCATGGCTTTAGCATGAATGTTACTTGCATGCTAGGAGGCTTAAGCGAGCAACCCACCATTACCTACTAGTACCAAAGCAGGAGGAGAAACCCCCTCCACTCAGTTGATCCGTGACCTCTGCTATGGTAGAATTGACATATGCGGCGGTACTCTTGCCGCCGCGACGTCTCGCACTCGCCTCATCCGCCAGCTCAATGCAGGTCTGCAACTCCACAGCTACACAGTTTTACAACTCTGAAGCATTGAAGCTGTGCATTACCACCGTGTCCAGGAACTCTAGCCCGGCATTGCAACTCCATGCCGTTGCAGCTCCATAGCACCGCCGTCCCACAGCTCTACAATTGTGCATCTTTCCAACTCTACAGCTCCATAGCTCTACAGCATCAAATTACTAGATCACCATAGTGCGAAGAAATTCTAGCCCCACATTGCAAGTTCGCATTTTTGTATTCCTCCACCTCCACAGCTCCGCAACTCCGCAACCCCATAGCTCCACAATTCCAAAGCTCCACAGCCCCGTAGCTTCACAGCTCTGTAGTCCCGCATCTCCACATTCCTATATCTGCATATCTATGCAGCTCTAGAGCTCTGCATCATTGGAGCACGCGATCACCACAGCACTGGATTAACCATCTGGTTTGTTGCTGCTGCGCCATTTCCTGTGAAAGTTGCCTCAGCCACCTGGTTTGCCTAGAGAGCATTGTTGTTCATGTGCTACTGATGTGCCATTGACGGAGTAGTCGCCGGGGACGGTTGCTTGTTTTTGGGTGTGCTTGCAACTTTCACCGTTATTGTCGCAAAGTCTGCAATCTTCTGAGTGGTGGAGATGCACTAAGGACTCGAGCAAGGTTTTCGCTAGGTAGTTAATACATTGGTTGCTCCTCCAGCACCGCTGTGCTGTGATACCAAGTTTTGCACCAAGCGGATTGTAGGTGGTTCATAGGGATGATGTGCAGGGTAAAAGATAATTCGGTGATTTGGGACATATGGATAGTTTGCATTAAGGGGTAATTGTACTTTAACGACAATTGGCGAGTGATTCAAGCAAGTAAATACAATGCCGTGAATGAGAATGAGGCATGTATCATGTCCTTAGTGCTTAAGCCGAGCGATGAGTGCGAGGTTGCACCGTGAGTGACTCATTCGAGAATCTCCGCCGCGAAGTCAGGGGCCTTCAAGAACATTGATGTGCTTTTTTAAAGTAAAAGTATAGCACTTTCAAGAAGTCTACCAAACAATATCAAATCATTGATATGGTTTGCTATACTTGTTTTGATCATTTTGGTACGGAACACCGGAGGTTGGGGTGGTTGGCCAAAATGCCCTCGGCCGAACGGTGTAGAAATCCTAAAGTTGTCGTGCCGTATGCCATGAATGTAATGACTGAAATGACCCCTCAAGGAGTTTAGGGGCTTGTGTGTGTCACAGACGTAACACCATAGCAGCGGGGCCTAGCAGGTTCCCTTTCAACGCATGGGGTGTTCTGTAACCCCCGCTAAAGATATTTGGAAATGTTTTTAAGATAAATCTCAAATCCCTCTTTGGAGGGTTTGGTGATTTTTCTTGGATGTCTAATGCCATTACCTTGTTATTGCTGGATGGCATGCCTTGTCGACATAGTGTGTTCACTTGGATACATTGTTCCTTTTTGCATGCTTGCTGGATAAAGCATTAGCAAAGAGCAAAAGCATCCAAATTCAAACATGGCCTGTTTAATCTGTAAAACATTGATACGTTTGAAGTTACGGAGAATTCTGTGGATATACGGTCACTCCCTTGCACTAGTGTTGCAAACCTAACGTACACCAATTCCTAAAACTCGCGAGTGGGTATTTTTTCATTACATTCATCGCCCACTGCATGGACCTGCTCGGTTTTTTACGCCGTTTGGCCCAGGATATTATGGCCAAGTGCTCCCGCTTCTGTAGTTCCGTTCCAGAAGCGCCTGAAAACTTTGACCACGTTCCAGAAAGGTTAGTAAAAGTATCACGCACCAAATCAGTGTTTGGATGTTGTTTGGTAGACTTCTCAACGACGAATAAGAACAAAGAAGTGTCTCAATGTTCTCAAAGCCCCCCGACTTCTCACTAGAACTTCTTGAATCCACCATTCATGGCGCGCTTGCACATGTTGCTTGGCTCAAACGCCAAAGACCCGACCTTTGCCTCGTTCTCATTTTCCGATTGTATATATGTGCTCAATTACCCAACACTTGTCATTGAAGTACACTTCCTACTGAACATGAATTTTCCAACTATGCAAAACTTAGAAATTAAACTTTGCCCCATGCCTCATTGCTGTTAACTACCTAAACTTTGCTCGAAACATCACTTGGTATCAGAACGTAGCGGCAGAGGAGGGACAACTGACACATTAACTACCAGGCGACAACCTTGCACAAGTCCTTAGCGCATCTCCACCGTTCAAAAGATCATAGAGCTCACAACAACAACAACAGTGAGCAGAGCGAGTGCACCCGGCATTAAGTAGCAGTCCTTGGCGAGTACTCCGGCGATGGCGGATCAACAACATCATAACAACGATTCTTTTCAAGAAAACCAGGCAGTAGTAGCAACCTTTGTGGTAAATGGTGCACCACCAATAAACTCGACGGCCAATCCGGTGATGGACCCCTCGGGCTCGGCAAACCCTTTGCCACCGTACTAGCCCGTTTGGTGGACACTTGGGACAATCGGTCGCACCAGCCGACAAGCGCAAATCACCAAAGACCTGTACAAGAAATTGTCAAGACTCGAGAGGCTCAACAACCATGTGCTCCAACAGCTCAACGCTACAACGAAGGAGGACCAAGTCTCTTGTGTGCACAAAGCAATGCTCACCAAGAGGAAAATGCAACTGCAGCATGAACCCTGAATTCAAACGACACTCCTTCAGTCGTTCGATCCCGCAAATTCCAAGGGAATGACGATCAGGATGTGGATGACGAGTTTGGAGGTGTACTCTATCACTACAGGGGTCAAGAATGAGGACAATAAATTTTTTCTCATGGCCTTGCTTTTGCGCGGCATGGTTTTGAGTTGGTGGTCGGATCTAAAGGCCATCTAATGGTACTAGGAGACCAGTTTAGCTGGATCAATGGCTTATGCAACCGCTATCACATCAATGATCACAGGCGTAAAACTTCTCAAGCAGATAAACCCAACGTGGTACAACTCTCTCACACCACCGAAAACATGGAGCGACTTTATGCACGCTACCTTTGCTCACTTTGAAACGTTGAACAAGAATCCAGTCGCACGAAATGAACTCTAATTTCTGCATCAGCAGTCCATCGTGATAGAGTACCCGCGACATTTCCACAAAGACATCACTGGTAGGGACCTCTCCCACAAAAACATCCCTGTGCTTCTACTACAACAACTGCCTCGTGCAAGAAATTTGGCCAGCAATCGCCTTTTCCAACATCCAAGACGACCTTCTGCGAGTGATTGCAATAGCCGACCATATTGATAGTACCGACTACAATGTTGGGATGCAAGAATCCAATGGCTGGTGTCCCTAAAGCCACAATCCTTATCATGGTGGAGGGAAGTCACAACTGGAGAAAACGTTGTCTCAGATGGAAATTGATGCCGTCGATCAGCGCAATCAACAGCTCTACTGCACTTGCAAGAAACGGCTCATACCCCCCCAATCTTTGAATCGGACATTAATCTTTTACAGTGTGTTTGAATTGGATATGTTATTTTGTTCATTTAACATTTTTAGAACACAAAAGTTAGTCCTTGAAAGAATGGTCAGGTTCTTGAGTTCATCTTATAACTTCATCCCGAACGTGTTGTGGGCCGTCTAAAAACATGAGTGGTCGATTACGCACAACGAGTAGTGTTTGGGTTACCTTCACAGAAATTTGGGCTTTGGCAAGCCAGATTATGGTAGTTTGACCCCACAAACTGCGTGTTTGAGACACATTAGAAGCGCGCACGACAAAAGACTGACCGGATACCTTTGTGCGGCACCAAAATCTAGGAACAAAGAAGAGATGAGCATGACCAGTCATTGAATTGAAGGATCCACTTTTTCACACGTTGAATGAAATAAGAACACCGAAAAAGTTCAAAACCCAAAAGTCTCGTCTGATTCATGGAACACATAACTAGGAAAAATGATTGCAGAGAATTCATAGATTAGGGGGGTATCTCGTGTGATTGCCGAAACCGACAGCACCAAGCCAAAAGGGGGGAGTTGTAAAAACAAGTGAAGATTTGGGAAACAGAAAAGGACAGGAGTAGAGAGCAAGGCTCCTGTCCGGTTGGAAAGATCTACACCGATCGATTGTCCACCTGAGCAGCTCACATTGTCACCAGCAAGGATGCTTGATATTGCAAAGTTCCACGAGGGATACGAGGAGGACCAACGAGTGATACTACAACCAGCGTAACCAAGGGGTTGTGATAGACACTGAACGGTATCAGCACTTCTAGATGGAGGAGCTTCTCACAATTTCTTCAGTAATAACACGGTTTGGGGGTTAGATTTGTAGACCAAACTAGGAGTTTTTGAAGGAAAATTCGTTGACGGATAACAGTAGATCCCTTGATTTCACAAACCACTTTGCTTGCAAATCAGAGATCTACAGGATGCAATGGTATAGAGGACTCCCCAATGAACAATCACAACATCATTCTCAAGTGAGATTTCCTGTACCAGTACACACCGTAGGTCAACTTGAGCAGCAGAGTAGTATACCTCAGCATTAATGAAAAGAATGGACACCTGCCTCTGGTCATTCCACCCATGACACAACGGCGGTGACGGGAAGCAAAAGAGGTAGAAGCTGTAAAGGAAGTAATGGTAGCCACAGTACGCCAACCAACATCTCTGGGTGTGGCCAAATGATACCTAAAACATGTAGCCCAAGCGTGGCTGGTCCACATGGAAGCACGGGAAGCAGAAGAAATCACAGCAGCCGAGGCGACATCGACGACCTCGACACTTGAAACCTTCACAGCCATACCGAAGGAGTTTGCGGAGCTAATCAAGGAGTTTGAAGGGGTTTTTCTGAATGAAGTACCCCCGAAGTTACTGCCACAATGCAACATTGATCATCAGATAGACTTTAAGTCAAGCAACAAACCAACGGTGAAATGGATTTATTGGATGAGCGATCACAAGCTGTACGACCTCAAGAAGCAAGTGGACAAGATGCTCGGTCAGGGGCTCATCAGTCCCTCCACGTCACCCTACACAGTACAAGTCCTTGTTGTAAAAAGGTAAGCAAGGGAGATGTGGATGTTTGTGGAATAATGAGCGTTGAACAACATTACCATCAAGAACCGCTACCCTCTCCATTGAGCAAATGATATTTTGATTAACTCTGCGGGTCCCGAATTTTCAACAAGATCTACCTATGCAATGACTATCACTAGATCCACGTATCTCACAGGGGCATTGAGAAGATAGCATTCCGTACCAGATATGGGCACTTTGAGTTCACATTCATGCCGTTTGGTCTCGCAAATTCCATTGCAACATTTATGGCGAAAATGAATATTTTTAGCCCGTACCTTAACGACTTTTTCATTGTGTATCTCTACTACATCTTGGTGTTAAGCCCCATACTGGAGGAGTATAATGGACATATTTGAAAGGTTCTCAACGTTTTACAGAGAGATTGTTTTAGAAAGTCTCATTATATGAGTTCGGTCGACATTTGATTGAGGTTTTTAGCTACATCATCGGTGGCAGACGGATCACCATGGACCCGGAAAAGGTGGAGGCAGACGCTAATTGGCCAGCGCCGACAAATGTTAAGGACATCCACGTACTTACTATCGTTGATTTGTAAAGGACTATGCCCGAGTGCAGTGCCTCTCACTAATCGTATCCGGAAAACCACCAAGTGGAACTAGGGGTCAACAAAAAAGAAGTATTCAACTCTGTAAGAAACGCTGTGATGCATGCACCAACCCTACAAATGGCACATCCAGTGGTGGACTACACGCGTTCAAAACATGGCGGTGCCACTTGGAATGCTAGTGATTCATCATGCGCACTAACCATCGCGCCTTAGAATACCTCAAGACACAGCAAAATCTAAGCTCTAGACAAACTCAATCGATGGAGTTCCTTGAGTTCAACTTTGACAATGACATTAAGTATTACCCTGGAAAAACAAATCCAAAAGATGATCTAAATCGTCGACCAAATTTGAAAGCTGAGATCAGCACATTCCTCATGGAACGAGACCCGTATCTTGCGAGGATAATCCCGAAAGGTTAGGAGGAGTTTGGCTGGTAGGAAAAAACCAAGTTTCGGTTTGATGACCCCTACTGGCGATAGGGATTCACTCGTCAGGTCGTCGTCCTTCTCATGAGGAGCGACGACCACCATCACGGAGGATGCTACTGGAGGAGTCCCACGCCATCCGTCTAGGTGGACACTTTGGTGAGGAGAAGACAAAAAGAAAACTGGCAGAATACGGTTACCGGTGAAAGATGCAGACCGACATAACAGCCTTCTACGAATTATGCGATACTTGTCAAAGACAAAAATCTCATCGCACACGGCCACCTCATCTAGTTCAAACCCTACACGTTCTAATGGAACCACTACCCGACAGCAGCATGAATTTTGTGACGGGACCACCTGTTGGGAAAGAAGCCATCCGGCACAGTTTCAGGTCCACAAGAGCAAGTTCCAGGAAAGTACCAGAAGCCTGCTCCAATTGTCAATCTGACTTCATCGTTGGAAAGATTAGGTGGAAAAATGTCTACGGTCCGAGTTTGAGGCCGATCCAACGGTCGGATTGGGAGATATGAATTTTCGTAGTTTCCGGGGTCATCGATCGTCGATATCCGGGTGACCATGGGCGATGGCTCCATGCCTTAGCCTGAGAAAAGGAAAAGGCAAGAGGTCCAGGGTCAAGACTTGATGGGAGAAATATCCCAAAAGGTCCTTGGTCTTAGGATTGCCTTGTCAGAGTGTGCTGACTAGCATAAAGGTACCTCTCCTTACTTTTTAGGTGAGGTGAGATCCTTGTGAGCTAGCCATGGACACATGGCCATTCTCCATGGGTTTGTGGGTTATGTGACCACTAGGAGTGTGCCATGAGAGTATTCTCTAGCTCTCTAGGTTGTGTGTGAGTGGTCAGCCTGATTGCTAGGCTGATTTCCTCCCTTGTGTGAGATTATGGACTCTAGTGTGTGAACCTTAGCCTACATGGCTAAGTGGTGTGGCTTGTGAGAGGGCTGACTTGCCCAAGCTCTAGCTCTACATGTACTCCATCATTTTGAGTGATTGAATAACCATTCTTCACCACAAGTGATGCCCTTCCAATCACACATGCTCGCTGCTCCAAGGCTCCCTCTCTCCTCAAGTTCCAACATTTGGTATCAAAGCCAAGTTCTGCCACTTCCAGCGAGCACTGGCCGTCACTTTGAGAGTGACGGGTTGGGGTGAAACCTTCACCAGATTTGAAGATCGTCCACGAGATCTTCAAGTTCAAGAGACAAGCTTTCCAACGTGCCCAAGATCACGAAGATCCAACAGTCGGATTGAGAGTTATGCTCAAAACGAGGTCGGCCAGGGCTACACTCTTCTCTATGAGTAAGACTGTCGCCTTGTGATGACCATAACTCTCTTGTTTCTTTGTCAAATTTAAAAATTGGCACATGCGAATTGTAGTATTTTTTGTAAGCTTTCCATTGGTGCAAAAATATTTGCATTC